>PVKE010001505.1:0-98708 GCA_004027555.1 Craseonycteris thonglongyai
TAAAAAAAAAAAAAAAAAAGGGCTTTCACGTGCATCTCTTTACCTCCAGCCTGTACACGAAGAAGGAGGACAGTGATCTGCCCAGGGTCAGAGTTACCCAGTGCCACAGCCAGGACTGAATGCTGGGCACCCCAAGTTCAAGTCCAGGCCTTTTCAGCACTCAGCACAGTGTGGCTTCTACAGGTCTGGGGCACAACGAGTTCCAACCGGCAGAGTTCACTCATTCTTCACCCAGGTTCTGGCAGTGCCCTGGCGTGTGGCCCTGTCCCCCTTCTTGTGGGGATGCTGGGGCGCAGACAGGGCAGCAGCATGCTGGTCATGGACCGTACAAGGTCCCCAGAGTGACAGAGGCCCCAGGAGTAGTAGCACAAAGTATCAGAGGGAAAAGAAGTAAGTTAGGGGGACAGGCAAGGGGCCTGGAAGAACCGAAGGGCTCATGGAGGGACCCAGCATTCCAGGCTGAGGTGATGGCATCTGCACGGGAGACCCTGCTCAAGGCTCTCGAGAGCTGGGTGCTCGCTGAAGGGAAAGTCACTTTCCCATGTGGATAGGGAGCTGGCCAGGGGAACCTGTGCCCAGAGTGAGGCCCCAGAGACAATCAGGGCTCAGGAAAATAAAGAACACGCCTGCCACCCCCCTCTCTGATGACCTGTCCCCATGACCTCGGCCTCCCCGGGGTCCTGCCTGCTGCTGCCATAACACCTTCCCACCCACCCAGTAGCTTAGAACAACAGACACTTTTTTTTTTTATCTTGGAGTTTTAGAAGTCAGAAGTGTGAAGTAGATCTCATTGAGCTATAATCAGGGTGAAGGCTGGGGCCCATTTCTTCTGCAGGCTCTGAGGAGAATCCACTTTCCCGCTTTTTTCCAGCTTCTAGAGGCTGCCCACACTCCTTGGGTCACGGCCCCTTCCTCTAGCTTCAAAGCCAGCCATGGTGGTAGGGCCTTCCTCACACGCCCTAGTGACACTGAGCCTCCTGGGTCCCCAGCCCCATTTAAAGGTCCTTGAGATAGCACTGGGCTCAGGTGGCCAATCCAGGCTAATCTCCCATTTTAAAGTCAGCTGATTACAAGCATAACTCCATCTGCTACCTTAATTCCTCTTTGCCATGTGAAGGAAAGAAGTCACAGGTTCTAGGAATGAGGATGTGGACATCCTTCAGAGGCCGTCATTCTGCCTGCCACGCTGCCTGGGACACGTCTCCCCCACACCCAGCTTCAAGAGAAAGGCAGCCCAGGCAGAGAGAGAATGGAGAGAGGGTGGGGTAGGAGCAGTCAGACACACACACACTCACACCTCATAAGCAGTGCCGGCAGCAGCTTCCTGGCTGCCTGCTCGGTGTGCATCAGCCTTGGAAAACTCATCATGTTTCCACACTGAACCAGGCACGTGCAGTTTCCACAGTGACTGCAGGAGCAGAGCCAGAAATAACCCCACTGAAATGGAAAACAGCGCTTCCTCAGTGTTCTGCTTGCTCTTGCACACTCACTCTCCCCGGCTGCGTGCACTGTGGATGCAGGAGGCTCGGGCAGGTGCTAAGCTGGAGGCCTCCCCGAGGGAGGGGCGGGGGCGGGGCACACCTCCTGCAGCCTGATTCTGGGCAGGGGAACATAGGTGTGTGCATTTGCCCCCAGGGACCTGGCTGTGGGGCTGGGCTGGGCACCTAGCTGCTGTACCACCTACCACCCATGGTGAGCTGGGAGTCCCCCCTCCTCAGCCTCACTGCCCCTGAGCTGTAGGTCCTGACAGTGTCCTAACCCTTCCTTCTCTGATCTCTTGTCACCAAGCACTGGGATCCCTTGGGCCTGATGCATATCTGTCCCCTCTGCAGGCCTCTGGGATATGACTGGGCCCTGCCCTGTGGCCGCTGGGCCCAAAGAGGGGAGGGGCCACAGGCCCACACTCACAAGCCCAGCTCTTCCGCGTCCTTCCTGGGCTCAGGGCGAGCCTTGCCAGCCTGCTCTATGTTCCTGCCCTGGAGTCCCACCTGGGAAGTTCAGTCCAAATCCTGCCTCCTCCCTAAATTCCCCCCCCGCCCCCCCAGGGAGTTTTCTCTTAGAACAAAATCTCACCAATTGTAGGGGCTTAAGCATTTTGCTGAAATATACAGACCAACCAATGTCCAGGCCTCACTGTCTATACGATATGATGTGGTGTTTCTAGGACCCAGGGAACTCTGCCACAATTTCTCATGGTTTATATCCTAGTCTGTCAAAGGAAAACCAGCATCCACACACCTTCTACATGCCAGGCCCTGTGCTACCGTGTTTCCCCGAAAGTAAGACATCTCTCGAAAATAAAACCTACTTACAGTTTTGCCTCTCGCTGAAATATAAGGCATCCCCCCGAAAATAAGACCTCCCGATAATAAGGCCCCCACTGATTCTGAAAGAAATGGAGTCACAAGAAATTCAGCAGGAAATTCAGGGTTTGGATTGTTATGATGATGTTCCAGAAGATGATGACATGACTGTCATTGAATAAATGAGTAAATGTACCATAGATTGTTGTACATGGAAATAATGGTAGTAACAAGAAATTCTTGATACTGTAGGATTCAGTTTGTCTGGTTATGCTGGTTTGTGATGACAACTACTACCGTACCGTATCCAGGTAATAAATTTCCTTTTTTTTTGTTCAACAATAAATGTGTACCGTACTCTTCTTCATGGAAAAATAAGACCTCCCCTGAAAATAAGACCTAGCGCATCTTTGGGAGCAAAAATTAATATAAGACACTGTCTTATTTTTGGGGAAACAGGGTAAGCATTTTGCATGCACTAGTTAATCTAATCCTTACCTCAGCCCAACTATTATCACGCCCATTTTACAGAGAGGAAACTGAGACTCAGAGAAGGCAAACAACTTGTCCAAGGTCAAAAAGCCAGAACGTGGTAGAGCCCCAACTAGATGGACCTTGATGTGCCAGACTCCAAAGCTGAGGCTGTCATCACTATGTCACATTGGAGGTGGGGCTGAGGCAAAGAGGCACTCAGATGGCCTGTGCTAAATGCTAAATGACAAGTTTCCAAAATGCCTTCTAGGAAGCCCTAAGCCACGCAAGGCATCTCCAGTTTTGTCTGTGCGTATTGTGATTCACTGAAAGATTTTTATCTGGGTTGAAAAGAAGTGAGGAGTGGGGGTGATTCCGCTCTTTGAAAGGTTTGGAAATCGTCAACTGTAGCCAACCCTATCCTTGTACTGATGACAAGCTAGTGTGTGGGCACACTAGCGCAGACATGCGGCGTGCCAGTTGTGAGCAGGGTATCAGGATCACGGACAACAGCGCAGCCCCCAGTGGTGGCAACAGAGATGGAAAGAACCCTATACTTAGAATCAAAAGCCTCTAGCAGAGTCCCAGCTTTGATCTCACCACTCCACGCCTTGAGCCACCCACTTGACTTCTTTGAGTCTTACTCCTAGAAACAAAAATGTCTCTGCAAGGGGTTGGTATGAGTTCAAAATGAGGTAACAAGTGGAAATGCTGGCGGCGCCACCATCCCCTGGGTGGTGGAATCCCAGGCTCCACCTGGTCCTACTGTCTGATTCTAGAGCTGGGGGGCAGGGCCCGGGAACCAGCTTTCTCCCAAGCCCTCCACCCCACCATAATTCCATGGCAGGTAGTCAACAGACGACACTTTGAGAAATCACTTCAGAAAGCACTCAATATGTGTTTGTTAAATAGAAGAATCCTTGAACATCTGTTGCGCTGCACATGGCTGCAGGAAGACATGGGCCAGAGGAAATAAGTAATTTTCTCCAAATACATTTCCTGTGAAGTCCAAATGATGGGAATTGGGTTGGGGCTGCTGAGCCTGGGAGGATGATGCAATAGCAGCTCCCTTTCCCGAGGAGCAGAGCAGAGCAGGAGCTCTACTGTCAGACAGGAAGAGACCTGGCTGGAGGGTCATGCCCAGTGGCTCAGGATCAAACATAAGGAGGACATTCAGGGAGCCCCCTGGAATTTCGTTCCAGACCCTGCACTCTGCAGCATCTCCACACAGACAGGAAAGAAGGAACTGAAAATATGCTCATTAACTCTGCATCTGGCACCCAATTTGGCAGGGTTGCCAAAATTCTGTAAGACTAGAATTAAATTAGCAAGTTGGAAGTAAAATGATTTTAAACAGACATGATGGAATTCATCAGGGCCAGGTGGAAGCTGGTGGGGGAGGGGACCCAGGAAAGCCCACATGCAGGGGGTGGGGGGGAAGGGCGGGGCGCCTGGCCATGAACAGAAACAGAAGAGATACAAATCGGTGAGCAGACCTGACCCAAATGACAAAATTCAGCCTGGGAATGTGCTGGTGACAAAGCCGGCCCCACATGTCTAGGTGGGGAGAGGCTCCGGTGGGAGTAGACAGGAGACGTGTCTGACAACAACCACTGAAGAGTGGCAGTCCTTTAAACGGGGACCAATAAGAAAAGGGAACTGCTGAGAAATGAGGCAGGATGTGTTGATAAGGCTGGAACCACCAATGCATGTTGACTAAGACTGTAGTTTGAAATGGGGGGTGGGGGGTGGGAGGGAAGGGTGAGAAACCCTGGGATGGATATGGAAGGGGACAGGGGGTGGCCAGAGGCTATGGAGGGAGGAAGAAGAGGATGGAAGCATTTCTTGGGCACTTCCTAGGCCATAGCCACTGTGTTAGATGTCTGTCAAGTATTATCCCATTTAATCTTTCAACAATCCTGTACTATGGAGAGGAGTCTTTGCTTTTTCATTTTCTTGGGTTTTTCTTTATTGTTTCCTTTGTTTAAAAACATTTTTTTAAATACAGAAGTATATAAAATCAAAAGTGGACAAGCCCAGCTCACCCTCCCAAATTTTCCTTCCCAGATGAAACTGCCACAAAAAATGTTCTATGTTCTTCCACTATTGCCATGAGCACAGAGACATATTTACATGTGCACACACATGTATAACTGCCCCAATTTTTCTGCATAAAAATAAGATTGTATTATACATATGTCACATGGAAACCTTTTTCCAGTTGTAAATGTTATCAATGTTCTTCCATATCAGGCTCTGTAGATTCACTTCTTTCTTTTTAAATGGTCGTGAAGTATTCCATGGTAGAAACACACCTTGCTTTTTGTAAGCACTGCCCCTGCTGGGCATTGAGGTCATTTATAATTTCTCTCTACTGCAAACAGTGCTGCAAGGGAACACCCTGGTACATATCTAGCTTTGGACACATGTGTTTGTCTATAGCTGGGGGATTGCTGAACCAAAGTAGATACGTGCATTTACAATTTTCATGGATGCCAGTTTAAGCTTGAATGTTCCCTTGATCCTTGCCAGCAGTAGAGATTCTCCATCTTTTTACATTTTTGCCATCTAAAAGCATTTTAACGTATACTCCTCTATTTTTTTTTTTTAGTAGCTAGGGCAGTAGTCATACGAGGGCTGTCTGGAAAGTATCCAGTCATGTAGTATGGGAACTAGAGGCATGTATGGCTGGATTTTTTTTCGGACAGCCCTCCTATGTTTGTGGAATCTTTTCTGTGAACTAGCTGTTTATATCGTGTGCACTTTTTAAACTTAGCTGTTTATTTAGTTAGCTGCTGGGATTCTCATAAATAATAATAACAACTAGTATGTAGCTTTCTGTGTGGCAGGCGCCCACAAGCTTCACAACATTTAGTCAAAACCATCAGAGGGAGGTGGTGGCATCAGCTGTGTTCACAGCTGAGGGATGGGGGACTCAAAAGCTTCAAATAACTTGTCTGAAGTCACACTGGTCAGATGACAGGCCAGAGTCTGAGGGACTAGCTGCGCCAACCACTTCATCCTCAGATGAGATGGTTGTGAAGCTTGCTGCACCGCCCCCCCCAACCCAAAGAGAGAGAAAGAAAATCCCCATTCACATTCCCCCTTCCTGTTACTTATCTTTTACTTTATTTGTGACATCTTCATGAGTGCGCTGCTTTCGTACACCAGGTAAGGAACCTGAGTTTCAGTCTCTGACAGTGGCAATCACAAATGGATGGGTGCTGCACCTGAGATGGAACATCATCGTGCCGGGGGACTCTGTCTGGAGGAGTGAGGAGCAGGATGTGGTGGGGACAGGATGTGTGCATGGGGACCAGAGGCAGGGAATGTGGAGGCTGAGGGGGGCCCAGCTGGAAGGGCTTCAAAGGGCAGGCAGGCAGTTTACAGGACTCTTCCCAGGGGCAACATGGAGTGGGGACAGGCCGCGACCAGGGGTTGGGGAGGTCAACCTAGCTAGAAATTATCACCAAATCAGCAGGCACATGGATCGGTAAAGATGCACACCTTTTAGGGTGACTAACACACCTGTGTATAGGAAAGTGCTGGGATATCCCTCGTGCAAAAGCCACACTTGACAAAGGCAGAATTTTGGTCTTTAGTGGCACTTTTTAATGAGGTTCTTTTTTAGCTCCAAAAACACCAATGTCACATGTGGGTTTTCTGGGTTACATGGGCTTGGTAACACTGCTGTCTCCCACAAACACAACCCATAGAGGGGGGGAAAGGATCATTTGCATGCATTTGTCATTTACCATTTTCTTCTGAGAAAAAGAAATGAACAAAACAGGGAAATATGTGAGAAACTGACATGCTGAAACACGTGCAGAAGCAAATTTTAGAGTCATAATTTAGCATTCATTTAGTGTATTTCAGCTTTGACCTCAGGTAACTTTAGTGTTTCCCAAAATGTTTTTCTATGTAACTCTAGCCCAGCTATCCCCCCCCCCCAAGCACATATGCATTATATATATATACATACATATATTCTCCGATCAAGATTGGAAAGCTGAACGCAAGAGCTACCACTACACACACACACACACACACACACACACACACACTGCTTGGAGCTTTAAAGACCTAAGTCTTTTACACCTCTGGACCTGAGGGCCTGCAGTGTAAGGGCCTTTAAACTTGGTCAAATTTACTTGGCTGTGGCACTTTTTCTTTGTCCCTCTAACAACACATTTTTCCATCTCGCAGCACTAGTCTTCTATGGAACTCAACATAGGACATGTTAGACTTCTTTATTTCACAAGATCAGAGCCTACTTAAAATAAAGAGCACATCTTGGATTGGCTATCCTACTCTTTGAAATATTAAATGCTTTCTAATAGAGCCATGATGATGCGTTCCTATCCATCTGAGCATCTTTGCCTCTCCTATACTTCAAGGTGACACCCAGCACCCACATGCCAAGGTGAGGATGCACGAGCCCTCTCTCTGGAAATCATCAGAAGACCAGGTTGCCCAAAGAGGCTAAGCTGTGTCTCTCTCGGCAGTCGCATGGTGAGTGTGGGCCAGTCACTTGCTCTGGCCTCAGTGGTTTTCAGCTGGAGGGTTCTGAGAGACCCACCTAACCCGGCTCACTTGTTCTGTGAACGGGGAATCATGGCAAGCAGAGACCAACCCTAGGAATCCTTTGACCCCAATCTCGTTCCTTCATTCCAGGAACGAGCCTTCCCTGGCCGTAAATGTTTTCTAGCATTAATGAAAGCCGGATTACCTTGAACACCTTTCCAGTTCTCTCATTCTGTTCTCACTACCTCACACCACTTCTTCACAGCCATTTGTCACTAGGATTCATACAGTCACATGCTCCAGCTCTAGTATCAAGGGAACATGAGTTGGTGAACTCTCACCCCATGTAAAGGACCTACATGACGGAGCCTAAAATACAGGTTATATGGTATCCCAGAACTCACGTGAGGGCAGTCTCCTAGGGAGCACACCTCCCAGAGAACATTCCTCCTCAAGTGTGGTTACAGGCTTTGGTTTGTAATTCTGCTCCTTCTCACACGGCAACTCTCAATAGTGTGCTCGGGGTGACTAGTGACACAGGGAGTCAATTACATAAATGACCCCTTATGGTTTTCCTAAGAAAACTTGAGGAGGCCAGCTAGTTGTATATGTGGATTTATTCATTTATTTTTAAGTAAACTTTTCACTTTGGAATAATTTTCTGTTGACAGAAAAGTTGCAGAGACAGAAGGGAGCTCCCACATACTCTTCACCCAGCTTCCTTTAATGTGAACATTTTACATAACCAAGGTACGTTTGTCAAACCTACAAACTTGACACTGACACATTACATGAACTAAACTACAGACTTGATTCATATTTCACTAGTTTTCCCCCTGATGTCTATTTTCTGTTCCAGGATCTAATCCAGGATCCCGTATTGTATTTCGTCATCATATCTCCTTGGTCCATGATTTATTTTTGTTTTCAAGAAATAAATATCACCCTCAACTGTAGGCAACGTGGTACTCTGAAGGCCCAGCTGCCCTGTAAGAAGAAACACGGCATCTGATGGGCAGCAGACTCTGGGTTTGAGTGTCTACTCTGTCCCCACAGGGGATACGGTCCTGGGCTTGTCACTCCAGGTACAGAATTCTCAGATTCCACATCTACAACATAGTGATGTTATTACCTTCTATCTCCTTATAGGCGTTCTGAAGGCTTAAAGCCAAATTCACTGAGAGCTCTATGGAACTCACTATTGTTGTTATTATTTTAATGTTACTGTAATGATGATCATGAATTAAATTCAGTATCCTGTGTCTAAAGCCAGACAGTTCAGAGTTTGAGCTGCCTGGCTAAGCTGACCATTGCAGCTTCAAATGAGATCGTTCCATAGATCTACCCCTTCCCCAGGTACCCAACAAAGAAAGAAATTTCTGTGGTAATGAGCTCAGTTCAGCACTTCATTCATGGCTCTGCTCAAATGTCACCTTTTCACCTTCTCCGACCATCCTGTATAGAAGAGGCCCCTGGATCCCTCCCTTGCCATTCTCTAACTTCTTCCCCTGCTTGGTTCCCTCCCATGGCAGGCAACTCATGTGACATGTCACACGCTTACATGCTTCTTTATTGACGGTCAGCCTCCCTTTGCTAGTTTGCAAGCTCCAGGAGAGCACCAAGGGCTGAGTGTTTTGGTCACTGCTGTATCCCTATGCCCAGAACAGTGCCTGACACTGGTAAGTGTTCAACAGATATTTGGGAAACAAATGAATGCTTGAGTTCTAGCTGCCTCCATCCTAATAACCTAAAAACAAACTTTATATCCAAACACACTGTTGAATTAAATAAAGGGGAAGCTACTTGGGAAACAGGTGGCTTTGAGCTTTCTGGGCCTTTCTGAAAAAAAAATAAAAGGAAAGGGTTGGGGGTAGGGGAGTAATGTCCTTCTTTTAATTTAATTTAATTTAATTTAATTTAATGTCACTAATGTTCCTATACCTGCCTCCTCCCCCATGAGTGGCTCTGACAATTAGAAGCCACAGTCTCTTCCTTGTCCTGAGTCTGTGTGCTGGCCACCCCACACAATTCTAACAGAGCCCAGGCTGGAAGAAGCTGGTGAAATCTCCATCCCGCTCCAGCTCATTCTATTCTTGTGGCCACTCAGCACTTGCACATCATAGGCCCACAGGCTTCTCAGAGCAGGAAGAAAGCCTGGGGGACCCTGCAGATTGGCCTCCGTGAGGACTCGGATTCAGAGACAAGAGGGAGCTGGCAAATGTCACACAGAGACTTAGCGGCAGGTCCAGGACAGACCCCAAGACTCCTGGCTCTACAGCCTGATTCCTCTTGGGATAGAATCACTTCTCCTTGCCCACCACTCACCCAGGGGCCTGTGCTGATTTCCTTGAGTGCCAATCTGGCTATCCTCCCACCCCTGCCCATCCTGGGTACTTGATGAGCTTGGGCAGAGATGGGTGGAGGTGACTCTCCAAAAGCAGCAACACACAGGACAGGAGAGCCAAGAGCCAGACAGAACGGGAATGGGGGTCACATTATTTTGAGAGCCAGATCCTCTCTATCATCTTACCTCACCCTCACGGTGCCCGGCAATGAAGGTATCATAACCACATTATCTACGTGAGGAAGAGGAAACACAGAGAAGTGAAGAGATGCAGCAAATCACACAGCCAGGCTCTCATAGAGCCAGCAGCAGAGTGGAGCTCCTGCTGGTCTGAAGTCCTCGCCTGAGCTCCACCACTCTCGTGGAGACCCTAACAACCTAGACAGCACCCCAGGGAGTGGTGGGTCCTGAACACAACAAACTATTCCCCTGTTGAAGTAGCCAGAATAATCCCATTCCAGAGATGAGGAGACTGAGATCTGAAGAGGACGTGCAGCTTGTCCATGGCCACGTGGCTGGTGAGTGGTTGGACCTGCTGGACCCTGGGCTTCTTGACTCTGCAGACTCTCTCCTGATGCTTAACCCAAAGCTGAGCCCACCGAAGGACTCAATCCATCGTTGATGAATAAATGGATGGACGACCGAGTAGGTGAGACGTGCACCCTCCTGCAACTCCCACAGGTCAGCTGTTTCCTCCGTAACTGCCCTGGACATTGGCCTCAGGAGAGGGAGACCAGGCTGATGCAAGCGAGCGGAAGCCTGAACTCAACACTGGCCTCTACACCTCATGTCCCCCTCTCTGAGCCCATGAATCTGTTGGAGGTGCAGGAAGATGGCAGGGCTGGTATTCTTTGGCCCAGGGACTAGTGTTTATGATCTGGAGTGCACCCTCTTGTCAAAAGCTGGGTGTCTGGAGCAAATTAGTCCATTTTTAATCAGTAGCAGCCAATTCACAAATACTGCAGTGATTATCAGTTTTCACAACAACTGAAACTGTTGTGTACTGTTCACCTACTTTGTGCCAGGCATAGATATCTCATAGGATATCTGACAGACAGTCTCCTGTGATCCATACAGACACCCTGTGAGTAGGTGTGAGCACCCCCAGCTTACAGACAAGGAAGCTGAGGCTTAGGAGAGGTAAAGGAACTTGGCCAAGGTCCATGCTAGAAAGCAGGAGGTGCAAACTCAGGCCCGTGGGGTTCCACAGCTCACGTTCCTACCTTGTGGTTTGTGAGGGGCTGGGACAAGGGGGTCAGAGCCACAGCTAAGGATGCATGGAAACTAAGGGCAGATGGAGGGCCTGCCAGATTTCCCTGGCATCCAGCTGGCTTGGCTTCTCATCCCCAGCCTGAGCTTCTAGCACCAGGTGCGTCTCCACATGCCCAGATGCCATCCCCAGAGGCTCCAAATCAGACAGTTGAGGCAAAACTTGGAACTCTTCTGTTAAAAGTCCTCAGGTGACAGTAAAGGACAACCCTTGGTTAAGAACCACTGCTCTCAATTCTCAGGAGGTCATTTTCTTACATCTACTCCCTCTTCTAAAAGGTCCTGAAATGTTTCTTAAGAAATTGATTTATTGGTTTCCAAAGAATACCATGCCTCAGAACCCAAAACCGTATAATCCTAGGATTCTCAACAAAGCAACAATAATTCTGATTAGCCACCAATGGGGTGTGAAGGTCTGTCTTTATTAACCATGACAATTATTCCCAAACAGCGTGCTATTTATGAAAAGGTCTTTGGAGCCCAAAGCCCTGGGTTTGAGTCCTGGCTCTGCCCTTTATTACAACCTTAAGGCAATTCTCTTCAACAAAAATAGTTCCTCCAAGCCTACTAGATACCCATAAGCCCTGGGCTGGGAAGACTGAAAATACAAAAGTATCGAAAAAGCCACAGTCTCTCTTTGCCCTGAGTTCCTCATCTGTAAAATGAGAAAAAACAGCTCCTACAACAAGGTGCCGGTGGGGGGCCTCTAACATGCTGGTTCTCACTTCACACCTGCAGGGACTCTGGAGGTAGGTTCTCGGGTCTCCTGCTTTGCAGCTGAGGAAGCAGGGACTCCAGGCGTGCAGTGGCCTGGACAAGCCTGCAGCCCTGTGCAGCAATGTCTGAGCTCTGCCCGTCTCCACCATCCCCCTCTCCTTGCGCCCTCCCCCACTTGGCAGATGAGTCCAGAGTGAACAGGATAATAGGAGAGAGTGCTTTGCAGCCGACGAGGAACCGCACAGATGTATGACATCATGGTTATTAATAATGGAAGCAGCACAACTAATTCACGACCCCTCCAGATGGACCACCTGAATTGTTATGAACCTGCCACAAGCAGAGCATCAAATTCTCTATGCTAGAACTGGGATGGGCCTTCGGAGTCCAACCCTTTCCTCATGTACAGGGGTCGGGGTAGACAAGCTGGGGGGCTGCCATCTGAGGTAGCAGAACACTACACGTTTAGCTGCAGTGATTGAACCATGAAGATAATTAGGTCTCAGATCCGACCTCAGCAATGGACCCTCCCAAAGGGCACTGGGAAGGGAGTCAGCCGTGAACTGCAGGTGCAACTTCTCCACGGACCCTCAGCCCAGCTCCCTCCTGCCCCAGGGCCTTTGTTCCTGCTGTTCTGCTGGGAATACTCTTTCCCCAAATCTTTGCATGGCTGTCATTTTTTTGTTATTCAGATCTCAGGATACATATCAGCTCCTTGGAGAGGACTCCCTGGGCTCCATCTTTACTTTCCCCCATTCTCCCTAATGGACACATTGCCTTGTTTGAATTTCTTCATAGTGTGTGCCACTGTTTAGCATTATGTTTTCCATTACTATTCATGCCCTCCCTCCCCTCTGCAATGCACGCTTCATGGCCAGAGGATTACATACTTTGCATTGCTGTAATTCCCAGAAAGGTGCCCAGGAGCCAGCAGTCACTCCACAAACATGTTCAGAGAATCCCCCTGGATGCTGGCTTAGGTCACAGCCATCTAGCAGCCAGTAGTCACTCGCTCACTCGCTCATAAGTGCATACTGCACCTCTCCTCTGTGCCAGGCGTTCTGCGAGGCACTGGGGGTGCCAATCAAATGAATGAGACACAGGCCTTGCCCTGACAGAGCTTTGGTGGTTGATTAAAACAACAGAGCAGAAGCCAGAGCTGTAGTGGTCACATCATGTGTGACCCAACAGTAGCTGACCAAAATAAAAGGTAGGGGGAGAAGTGTAGCAGAAAATGGGAGAAATGAGGAAACATTGAGGAAATACAAACAGGCCAGCCTTGCAAAAGCTTTCCACTCAGTATTTATCTTGGGGGAGATAAATACTGTGCCTGGCACCAACCCCCCCCCACACACACACACATACACACACACAGCTCTGGGGACAAGAGAACATGCCCTTTGCCACAAATGCCTCCTGGCTGCAGTCTAGTACACAATAGGATGTATGTGTGTGTTACAGAATGTGTTAAGAGTAGATATAGGCATGTATAAAAGCAGGTGAGTGTGTGTGTGTGTGCGCATGTGTAGAAGCATGTGTGTAAATGAGTGTGAGCATGTGTGATAGTATAGGGAAAGAGGGGTTTGTGTGCAGAAATGGATGTGTGAGTGTACAGGAGTGCATGTGTGTGTGTGTGTCTGATGACTCTGGTGCTGTTACTCTTCATGGCGGAATCCACTTCTGGCTGAACTTGACATTCTAAGGTCCCCAAAACAAATGGCACATAGTAGGTAACTGAGCACCATTTCACTCATTCAACAATAAGTAATTTAAATTCTTATACTTGTCAAATTCATTCTGCAGAGTGTCCACATCAAGCAGCAAGACTGGTACCAAGAAGAGAATTCCCAACTTCCAGATATAAATGAGTGAGGCGAGAGCAGTGGATGAGGACTCTGGGTTCTGGTCCCTGTTTTACCACTAACTTCTGGTGACCTTGAGCCACTGTTTAGCTGTGTGATCTCAGATGAGCCACTCAACTTCTCTGGGCTTCTGCTGACTCTTCATTAAAGAACACAATTACAACTTAGCTCTCAGAGTTTGGTTGCAAGTGCACAATACCACATCGTCTCTTTGGGTAGCTCCTGCAGCACCGTTTCCTGGAAGAGCAAGCATGTGTAACTTGAAAAGAGCTGCAGGCCCAAGTAGGGAAATGCTGGGCTTGACAAAGTTAAATGGGGTTCTTTTAATGCAGTACTTCTCAGAGCCTTTAATTTGCCAGTGTTGATTGTGATTGGCCAGAAGTGTGACAGAGCGCTTGCAGAATCTGCCAGACTCACTGGAACAGGGAAACCTTGACTTGTGGTACAGCTTTCAGAACTAATGTTCCACGGAACACACTTTGGGGAATCTGCTAGCAGGAACACAGGACACACTGATGCCCCTTTTCTTGCAGATGACTGAACAGAAATGGTGTTCGGTCTCCCTAAGTCACAGAGTAGAACCTTGGCAAATACCATCCCAGAATCATCCAAGCCACAGTAAGTGACAAAACAGCTTCATTTAGATCTCGGTTCTCCCTGACAGCATTCCTCTGAGGACCCCCATTCCTGTTTTTCAGATGATAAAAATGCAGCCTGAAAGAGATGAAGGAATCTGCCCAGAACCACTAAGCGATAGACCTGTAACTTGGCTTTACCACCGTATGCCCTTGATCAAACTCTCAATAAATACATTCTATGTTCTATAGATATAAGCAATTGTCACCACTGTGCAGAACCCCTTGGGAGAGCCTGGGGCTGACACCACCTGCACCTGTCCTGCACCCACCACCACTCCTGCCAGAGCCCAGGCCCGGCACTGGTTAAGAGAAGGGGGTCCTGCTGAGAGGAGCGCCCAGGGAGTAGCAGCTGCTCAGGAAAAACTCGGGCTGGGAGTAGCTCCCTTCTAGTTGCCACACCCTCACAACCACACCAGGTAACCCCCGCTCCCCAGACTGTACCCCCAGTGCCAAGTGCCATTCTGCTAGAGGGAGATGGGGAGAGAGCCAGCGCAATGCTCATCTAACTCCCAAGGAGCCCGAGAAGCGCAAGGTTGGTGGCTGACTGTCGGAAACCGCCGCCACCCCCCAGATGAAGCGTGGCCGGGCTGCCAAACGCACTCGGCAGTTCCCACCGGTGCGCTGGGTCCCGCCGGGAATGAGAGTCCGAGGCCTGAGAGGCGTGGCGGGTGAAGGTCCGGTGCGGGCACAGGAGGCTGTGCACGCCAGAGGCCAGTGCGGCGGTGGTAGGCGCGAGCGTGCGAGACAAGTGTGAACGCGGGAACGCTCGTGTCACTCCGGGTCGCTGACACCACAAGCAGTGTCGGGAAACGCAAGCGGAGCTCGCGTGCACCAGGCAACCCCAGGCTCCGGAGGAGTCCCGGAGGTCCCGGGAGTTGGCACCGACACGCTCCTGCACCCGCGCCCAGCCCTCTCCCTGGTCCCTGGGGCCCGGCTCCCGCCAGTCCCTCCGCTGCCGCCCGGGGCCGGGGCTGCTCGTGGGCTTGGCGGTGCGGGGCTCCGGGAGCTGTCAGGCCGCGGCGAGGGCGCGACGCGCGGGCGCTCACTGCTTACCTGCGGGCGGCTTCGGCTCCGCGGCTCCGGGCTGAGCGGCGCCGCGCTCGGCTGGGCTGCGCTGGGCTGCACGCCCGGCCTCCGCGCGCCTCGGCAGCGCCCGCTCTCTCCTCGGCTCCGCCCGGCTCGGCTCCGCCCGGCGGTGCCCCAGGCGCTCGCTGGCGGCCCACGCGGCGCGGGGTGGGCGCGGGGCGGGCGGGCGCCGGCGGCGGGCGCGGCTCCGGGCCGCCCCAGGGCCGCTTGGAAGCTCCTTATTTGGGCAGTGATGTCAGGGGAAGTCGCAGGGGCCGGACCACCCACTTCTTTCCATTCACTCCCTAGAGTTTCCTGTCGCCTAGCCTGGGGGACCCCGGCTCCCGCCCTCCCGGGACGCCTCTACGCCCGCTCGGCCTCGGCGTCGGCCGATGGAGGGTCGCCGCGCGCCGGGGTCACGGTGGCCCAGGGCGCGGCGGAGCGGCGGCAGCTCAGCGCCGGGGGAATCCCCGGCTCCGGGCGGCCGCCGGGAGGGTCTGCGCGGCGGCCTCCTCGGTGACAGGCCGTGTCATTCCGGGCGCCGCCCCTCCCGCCGCGCCCGCCCCGGCTCCCGCGCTGTCATTTCCTCCCGGGCCCTCCAGGGAGGGCAGCCAGGGAAGCCCCGGTGGCTGCTGCCGGGGCCCTGCGGCTCAGCGCCCCGCCTCGGCCGCACCCTGGCCCTGCGGGCGTCTATGGTCGTCCCCAAAGTGCGCGCTCCCCGCCTAGCGCTCCGGGAAGCCGGTGGCTCCCAAGGCGGGAATTCGCCTTAACGAGCACTGGGCGGGGCTGGCCTGGCCCGGGCCTCCCTGAGCTCCAGCCTGGGGCTGGGGGTGGGGGGCAACCCGGGGCTTCCCAATGGCCTGACTACCAGAAGCGGCCCGATCCCAGGTCTTGGGAGCTGAATGACACATGCTTTGGTCAGTGTCCCGCACACTTGGGCAATCCCCACTGGGGCTCAGGCCCCCACCTGCCCGCCTCCCGAAGGAGCAGAATGGCCAAGGCCTCGGGCCTCACCAGGGTCTGTATTGCATGCTGAGGCTCAGACAAGTCAGGGGATTTGCCCACAATCAGCTCTCAGCAGAACCAGGGCCCTGGCTCTGGCTGACTCCAGGCCTGGCCTCTGCTGGCCTGGAATGGCCTCAGGAGACTATGGGCCTGGAGCCAAAGTCAGGACTAGACTGAAGCATATTAAGTGCCCAGGGTACCTACTGAAGGAGACACTTTCTCTCCCGGTCTTGAAAGGTCAAGGGCCCCAGGGTAGCTGGTCACTATGCTGACAAGGGCTTCCAAGAAGATTTCTTGGAGGCCCCAGGCTTTCTCTGACTCCAAAGTGTTGGCCTCAAATTCAAAGCCTTGCCTGTCTCAAGGGTGACTTTCCTCACCAAAGGCCATCTGGACTCCGGGGACAGGGTTAGTGGCCCTGGAGATTTCTGTGCCTTCTCCATACAACAGCTTCCAGCAGAGCCTCACCCCCCCCCCCCTATCTAAAGCCAAGTCAGAACAAACAAGCCCCTCCCAGACCACCAGCTTTAATGGAGGGAACCCTGACTTCCAAAGGGGCACTACACTCTTAGGTGCTCTTCCTCCTCCAGACCTCCTGGGCTTGCAGGAAGTGAAGGGAGGCATGATTGCAGCTGGACAGGGGGCTGTACACTCATGGGCACAGTTGCACACCTGCTGGCCAGTTGCCAAGCCTCCATTCGTTCTGTTAGTCACTACCATCCTATTCTCCCTCATCTTATCAGCTCCCAGAGGCCAATTCCAGCTCTAAGTAGTCCACCTCCTTTCTGTAAAAGCCTCAGGGAGAAGGACCACACTCCCTGATCTGACATGCAAGGCTGCATGGACCAGCTGCAGCTCCTGCAGCTCAGCCCCCTGGCTCTCAACACAACCTTGCACCAGCTTTCACTCCGTGGGGTCTCTGCGCAGACCTTTCCTCTCTCTGAAATGCCCTCTCTACTTCGGCTGTCCTTCACACCCCAAATCAAGTCTGCTCTTGATGCAGGTCCTTCCCTTGATTGGGGCAACTGGGACAGGTCCTTGCCCCTCACTCCACTCCTGCCCCCACTGCCCTGTTTACTGGGAGCAGCGCCAGGTGGGAGAAAGTGGGCGTCTTGTTATAATTCATATGCCCCAAAGGGTGAATTTTGTCATTTACACGAAGGCTCAGATGACAGCCTTGATCCTGTCCCAGGATGAATCTCCTCTCCCAGCTTTAAGGGGCTAACCACTGAACTTCCCAATGGATTCAGTCACCTTTGTGTGCTGCCCTAAGCAGCTCAAGGGTTCCTGCCTCTAGAGACACATCCATCACCCCCCAAATTGCAGTCAGCTGGGAGAAACCTCCTCTCTTAGATTGGGAGCTGCAAGAACTTTCCATTTTGGTTCTTCTCTTCCATCAGGACTTAAATAAGTTTACAATTAAGTGAATGAATGATCCTGAGGGCCACATTGGAAGACAAACTACCCATAGGAGGGGCAGAATGGTCCAGCTCAGAGCTGTGGCTTAGGGGGTGGGATGCAAACTGGTGCTCTCCACTGCACTGGACTGGCCCACTCAGGACACTGGACCAAAATGTCATCCTCGGATGACTGCCCTGCTGAGGCTCATGCCTTGGACTGATCCTTTGTTCCAACTTTCTGTGGCTTTGGATTGTCTTCCCCGTCCTGTGCAGCCCCATCCAGGCAGCCTGGCACATCCCCATCCCAATCCCCAAACACATAGTCTGGAACTGGCCATAGCAAGGTGGAAGGGAAAGAATGAAGAAAAGGACAATTTATTGAGCACCTATATTGTGCCAGACACAGTCACACTGGATTTCTCTGAACGCCCCAAAGATCCTGCCCTGGATCCCTCAAACCGCCTGTGGCCATCCTCTAGGCCAGAACTGTCAGCCCAGGAGCCTTCACCCAGCTTCTCCCGCAACCAAAGCTCCCTGTCCTCACCTTGAGACTTAGCCTTCAACCCAATTCTGGTGCCAATTCTTACTAGAGGCCAGAGGGTCTCAGCACATCAGCCTCAGAGCTCAGGGACACAGGGTGGAGCAGGCAGCCCTGCTTCAAGGCCAATAGCCTGAGCCTGACTCTGCTACAGAAGCTACCATTCCTGCCCCAGGGCCTAGGGCACCTTTCCCATCCAGTAGCTGGATGGGCCCCAGGTTAGAAGGCAGGTGGTGCCAGGTGCCAGTTCCTTCCTATCAGCCCATCCCCTGCATATACCTGGGCCAGCTCTTGAGAAATTCCCAGAGCTTGACCCTGGGGGCCTTCCCACATTCCTCCATTCCTCAAACATGAATCAGGTCCCTTCCCTGTTCTGGGAACGTGCAACACACAAACCTGTGTTCTGGGAGCTCCATCCAAGGATGGAGACTGACAAGCTGTCCCAGTGCAACTTGCTGAATGCTACCCTGCTGTTTGCCAGGCCTGGGTGGGGCAGGGGGCATGCACGCAGGTGGGCAGATAAGATTCATTCTACTCCTGGGGCTCCAATTCAGAGACCGTAGTCCAGGTGTCCCAGGCTAATTGCTAAATGCTTGTTCCCATGGAAATGCCACACACACACACACACACACACACACACACACCCGTGTGGTTCTGCTGTGAAAGCCAACATCCTGCTCTAGAGACTACAGACTAAGAACGATTGGAGCAGAGGGCAAGGTTGGAATATGGTCTGTCATCTAGGAGGGTGTTTCTTTTGTTTCTAGCTCCTAATGACCAAATTACAGATCTAGTTTTGGAACACACTGCCATTCCTAAGGAACTGGGGACTGCCACAGTGTTCTTAGGAGAGCTTTCAAGAAGGGACTGAACAACCCACCCTGTAGACCCTCTAGGTTATTTATGTCTGAATCCTGTAGCTACTTTCTACCATCCATCCCCTTCTCCACCACATCTCCCGTGGCTATGATGACCTGGACTCAGCTACTTTATGCGGTTTTATTATTTGTGTGTGTACAGTGCATGCCTGTGTGTGTAGGATGGGTGCTCTCTCGATAGACCTATTGCACACATGCAACTTCGTGCGCATTTCTCACCGAGGTAACCGTTTATCTCCTGGGACAGCTCTGGGACTCTTATCACTCATGGAGCTTACCTCCCGGAGGACTCAGCCCCAAGCCCTCTCCCTAGTCTGAGGGCTATATTTCTGGCTTCCTGACTCAGTTGGGCACTTCCCTCAACCTGATGCAGTGGGGAACAGTGTGGGCCTTGGAGCCACATGCACCTGGGTTCAGGCTCTAGCCCCACACTCACCATATGACCTTGAGCAAGTCACACAATGTCGCTGATCTTGACTTCCTTATCTCAAAGGTCTGCTGTGAATATGTGACAAGATATTGCCGTAAAGCCCTTGATAGAGCGCCCAGCACCTAGCAGATGCTCAATAAATGGTAGAAATTCCTCCTTTGTTCTTATATTGTGTCTGGGAATCCTGCTCTTCCCATACGGTTTGTCTTTATTACTGGGAGCACCCATCATCCCAAGTGTGAAGCCAGAATCACTTCTCCCCCATCATCTCCCAGTTACAAGAGCCTTCTCCCTGTGCCCCTGTTCACCTTCCTCTCCAATCCATTCTTCATACAGGTGGAACTCTCTAAGACAAACTCACGTGGGTCCCTAACCAGCTAAACTGTCCTACTAGTGCCTTTGATAACTGAGCCTGTTTCCCATCCAAGCCTCCCTCTCTGCACCATTCCTATGCATCCTATGCTCCCACCACACAGAATCACTCACTGTTTCTGAACCTGCCAATGCATTTTGCACATGCAGTTCCCTGTACTGTTCCCTTCACTCATATCTGCTTGGCTGGCTCCCATTCATCCGTCCAGGACAGCACAGAGGCCATTTTCCTTATGGTGGCACCTGGCTGCTTCTTTCTCCGTGAACCTCCAGCACTTGGTACCGACTGTCCTGGCCTGTGTCCCACTGTGTGCAGTCATTTTATTCATGGATTTGTTGCCCCTTTTAGATTTTGCAGCTCTGTGCACAATCACATCTTACTCGGTGCTCGGAATGTCACAGGTATTCAGAGCATGCTAAGGACAGACTTCTACTCCTCTGGCCAACCTGTTCAGTAAACACCTACAAGAGGCCAGTCGGCCTCAAGCCCACTGACTAGTTTCCCCCCAAATGACTAAAGCATCCTCTTTTCCTACACTTCAGACTGAGGCTTTGGCTCAGCCTGAGCCCTGTGTCTGCCTCGCTCTGGCTTTTCACCAGCATTTCTGGGGACTCCTACAGAACCCAGTGGGCCCCAGGTGGGGAGGGCGTGGCCTTTGGTTCCAGGAAATCAGAGGATTAATCAAGCCACACACTCCCTTGGCAGCTGTGAGAACAGGTTTCCCCAAGCCAAGGGACTGATTTGCAAGATCATCAGTAACAACAGTTACTCTGCACATGGCTTTGTGCTTGCCAATAGGAGGTGCGGTGGACAGAATCAACATCCAAGTCTCGGATGAAGACAGATTGGGCACAGGCCCTGGCTATGACACTTACGAGCTGCTTGACTCCTCTGAGCCTCAGTTTTCACAGCTGTACAATGGGGGAGGATAACACATCTCAGGGAAAAACTGTGACGATTAACTGAGAGTTGATGAAATTAACGGAGACAATGCATTTAAATAGCAAGAACAGAAGCTGGCATGTTGTAGATGCGCACTAAAGGAAGCCCCCCACCTTTACTCAAGCTCTTGGGGAAGACTGGTGCATAAGACAGTCTTTGGCACTAGCTCATAAAGTGAGGGAAGGGGGGAATGAGAACTTAATCATACTCTACAAATATTCAGGCAAGGGACACTGACAGATATGAGAAGAAAAAGAATTTCAGGAGAAGCAAGAGGGAGAGGAAAATTCTGGGATGGTCTTAACCTTCTCCCCTTGTGTGACTTTTATCCAACAGTGACTGGCCTATGTGGCCAGCCCAGGGCAAGGGGTTGGAAATGGCAGGGGGCAGTCAGGAAGGGGCCCCAAGGCAAGACCAATGAGGCACACTGGGGTCTGTACATCTGACAGTCTGGTTCCAAAGGGGAACTGCACACTTGAAAAATAACTATGATAACACTGAATAAAAGCAATGAATGACTCAGGAGATATGGGAAGGAGAGAGGACAATGGGAAGGGGCGGGGCCTGGGTCGAAGGCTACCTTTTGGATCCTGTGTCTAACAGCCTTACTGACCTCTCAGGGCAGAAGGTGAGGTCGCCAATCCAACCGTCCTTGGGCCTTGGAGCCCTTTTGAAGGAAGGCCTGGCCTGGGCAGGATCACTCATGAGTTCCCAAAACACAATAGGAATTTTCATATTCCATGCCTTTGCTCATGCTGTTCCTTCTGCCATTGTTCTTCCTCTCCTCTCCTCCCCATCCCCTGATCCCATGAACCCTTCCCTTCAGCTCCTTTATTAACTCTCATTGACTAGTCAATAAACCCATCTTGCAAGGACTCCTTCAATGTCCCATTTTTCTTATTTTTTTGCTTCCTCCATGGAATTAAAAGCCCCCTTCTCAATGTTCTTGTATTTGTTTTGCATATATCCTCCGAGCATTAGTCACATGATAGTGAAGTATTTGTGTCTAATGCCCCCACTAGGTTGGCACTTAGTAGGTGCTCAACACACAGAGCAGCTGGCAGGCGTTCTTCCATGCTTACAGCCCGAAAAGCAGCCTCTGAGACCTGTCTCCTCCAGGCCTTCCTGCTGAACTGCACTCGCCTCTCACCCCTCTGACTAGACCAGAATCCCAGTATGTCCTGGGGCACCTCGTGGGTACCACTTAGAAAGGGCTGAGTAAGGGAAGCTTGGGAGCAGAGGCGATGTCCCCAAGGATGGCAGGCTGGAAGAGTTGGTGACCTGGGGAGGGAAATGTGGGTACATGAATTTTGTGTCTGGGTCTGGGCTTAGAGGTAAAGGATCAATAGCAGTTTGAGGCTGGGGAGGAGGGTGTGATGGGTAATTTTATGTGTCAGATGGACTGAACCATGGGTGTCCAGATATTGGCCAAATGTTCTTCTGGATGGGTCTGTGAGGGTGTTTCTGGATGAGATGAACATGTAAATTGGTAGACTGAGTAAAGCAGACAGCCCTCCCCATTGTGGGCGGGCCTCATCCGATCTGTTGAAGACAGGAATCGAATGAAAAGGCAGAGTAAGAGGGAACTCCTTAGCCAGACTGATTGAGCTGCGACATTGGTTTTTTTCCAGCCTTTGGACTAAGAATGAAACATCAGCTCTTTCTGCATCTCAAGCCTGCTGGCTTTCAGCCTGGAACTTACACCATTGGCTCTTCTAGTTCTAAGTTCTTTGGACTCAGAGTGGAACTACACCATCGGCTCTCTTGGGTCTGCAGCTTGCCAGCTGCAGATTTGGGACTTCCCAGGCTCCATAATCGTGTGAGCCAAGAGACTATAAGTCGTCTCTTGGTCTCGCTCTCTTTCTGGTGTGCACATGCATGCATGATCTACCTCTATCTCTATCTATCTATCTATCTATCTATCTATCTATCTATCTATCTATCTATCTATCTATCTATCTATCTATCTATCTATCACCTAGTCTCCTATTGGTTTTATTTCTCTGGAGAATGCTGATGAGTACAGAAGGCTAAGGTATGAATTTCCTGGATCTCAGGAGAGTCCCACATTCCTTATTTGGAATCCCATTGATTCTACAAAATGAGTGGGCATTTCTCACCTCCCCACATCTAGACTTGGCCTCACTTACCTGGGAGAGCCTCTTCGCAGATGGGTGCAACCTGTCACTTCTCAGTGGACCCCTAGCATTCACGATGAGGCCTAGCACCTAACAGATGTTCCATAATGATGACTAAACAAATAGATAGCTGACACATAGTAGCCCTTTAAAGTTTGGGGCATGATCACACCTGTACCCTTGTGTCAGCTCCAAGACTCTGTGAGAGGCAAGACAGGGACCACCAGCCCCAGTTTCCAGATGAGCAAGTGGAGGCCCAAAGATCTAGATATGGTCCCGACTGCAGGGACCCTCCTTTGGAAAGGCAAAGGCAGGATGCTACCATGGGTCCTGGTGCCTCAACCTCGCTTGAATGTGCACATTCTCTAACAAGTGGTCAGTGAACATCTATTGCAATTCAGGACCTATTCTGGGGACTGCAGAGTAAGTATATCCAGGAAAAAAATGGACAAAATCCCTTGCCCTTACATTCTAGAGCAAAGAGACAGACAAAGAACGAGAGAAACAGACTAAATAAGCAAATTATATAACATCTTAGCAGGAAATACATATGCTAAGGAAGTACATATGGAAAGGACAAGGTAGAAGAGAAAAAGGAAGCAGAAGTGCAGAGGTGGGACGAGGACCACAAATTTAAATAAGGTAGTTAGAGTCAGACTCATTGATAAGGTGGCATTTGAGCAACGACTTGAAGCAGATGAAGAACTGAGTCATGTAGATATTGAGGGGAAGACCTTAACAGTTAGAAATCAGCCAGTGCTAAGACCCTAATGTGAGAGTGTATCATGCATACTACTTGGGGCCTTATAGGCCATTGTGAGAACTGTAGCTTTAGGAGAAATAAATGAAGACCACCGCTGAGGGGCGTTGGCCCCCACTACAGGCTTCCATTGAATACTGCTGTTCTCAGACAGCAGGACCCCATGTGAGCAGAAGATGAGAGAGTCAGAGGATGTCTGAAGGAGGAGGGAACATAAGACAAGGAAGAGGCAAGAAGAGCTTTTTCTTTGAGTACCACCCTACTCAGCTTTGGCCAGACAATCCCTAGCTCCTACCAGTATCGTTCCTGTGGCTTGTCTTCTTGCTGCCTGAATTTGGAGTTGGGCCCCAGACCCGCTTAGACTCTCGCTGGTGGGGATGATGCTGGACACATTATTTAACCTCCTAGGGAGACTTCAATGCCAAAATCGAATAGACCCCACTCCTGAGGACTGGGTGGGTGAGGGTGCTCTTGGGATTTGTGAAGGGTTGACCAGGTAAAGAGCGAGAAAGTCCTACAGGTAGACTGTAGAGTGCTGGGCCCCCTGCACTAGTGCTGGCTATCATATCACCAGCCAGCCTCTACAGGGAGGCAGGGGCCCCGCGTTGCCTCCACTACACAATGACAGATGTAAGAAGCAGACCAGCTCCCGCAGCCTCGATGAAGTCACAGTCAGCCGCCTAATTTTAGATCGAGCATCTGCGCTTCTATCCCAGAGACTCAGCTCTGTCTGGGATTCACTCTGTCTGGAATTGCCAGGGAAACAAATGCTGCTCTATGGGGCACAGACACGGGTGGTGTGCAGATCCGAGCGGGCCAGCGGGGCCCTGCCATGGGGAGTCCCCCTAGGAGCTGTGCCACACCAGGACATCTGTGTCTGCCTTACTGGCCTCATGCCAAGCAGCCACAGAGTCCTGTGGCTGCCATCTTTGATTTCTGTTCCGCCTTTCCAGAAAGCTGGTGGGTCAAAGGTGGATCTATCTCCATCAGAGCAGGGGATCATTCTTAGCCATCCCCACATCCCCAATACCCAATACATGTCCTGGGGCATTCATCCCAGATGAGGATGGCCCAGTAAGACCAAGAAAAGCACACAGGAAGTGCCCATTGTTTGCATATCTCCCCAGAAAGGCTACTCAGAGGAGGTGGCTTTTGCATTGGACTTTGAAGCGTGGGTAGGTGTCTATTAATGGAAAAGACAAGGAAAGGCCACCATGGCAGGGGAAACAGGTAAAAAAACAAAACTTGAAAGAGCATTGAATGCTGAGGAATGGTCCTAAGGGATGGAGGGCGGATAAAGTAGGAATTCTCCGCGTGTTGTCGGGGTCGTGGGGCCCTAACTCCAGGCTCAGGAGTTGGGCTTGTGCCTGCAGGCGGGAAACCCCGTGGCGGGGCCTTGGGAGCCGTGTTGTGACAGATGAGTGTGGGTGGCTTCCAGATGTGAAACCCAGGCCCCTCTAATCTGGGAGAGTGGCCTTCTGTGTCCTCCCCCTACCCCATGGCCTGTCTGGTCCTACAGCCGACCCCCCATCCCCCCCAGGATACATGGGCGGGTACCAAACTCAGGGTGTGTTAGTGGGGGCCACTCTCCTCCCAAACCTGCACCTGAGGGCTGGGCGGTGCCTCTCCTGACATCAGACCTTCACTTCTCTCCTGGTCACTGCTCTGTCCTTGCCTCAATCCCTACTTCCCATGTGCAGGACCCTCTTTTGCTTCTGTGAACTCAGTTTCCACCTGGCACCGCTGTCTAGAGGTTCCTCAAGGAGGACCTGGGGTTTGACACTTGCCACCTTAGCACTGCCCCGCAGCACACAGAAAGGTGCGATGTGGAAGGCAGACCATGCTCTCTGCGCTCCAGGCTTCCTCCATTTCTTCGTTTAATTCCGCGAATAGCCCTTTAAGATATTTATTCTTCATCTCTCTTTACAGATGATGAGGTGGACTGCAGGCTGGATGCCATGTGGCTGGGGCATGGACCCCAGTCTGCTGTCCTTCCCCACCTTGAAGGCTGAGAACGCAGGTAGTGACAGCTTCCGCCTGTGGGGGTGGGGCATGGGGAACCGGAAGAGGAGGCCTCACCCAGAGACCCTACCTTGATGCCCTTGAGAAAGAAGGAGTTAAACACTTATGCAAAGAGATTTGCAAATAGACATTTGGATGATTTAAGTGTTAAGGAATCAGGACCATATGGATTAAATGTCCCTGATGTTACGTATGGTTTTAAAACTTAGAAGGAAATGTACCGGGAACACATACACACACATATAAACTATGTAAGGCCAGACCACATTTTTAGCTTCATGAACGCGGAGTTATTAGAAAAAGCACGACACAGCATTCACCCAACTTCTCCCAGGCAACCCCTCCCCCACCCCTGACTTCTCTCACCAACTGGGGCTCAGCTCCCTCCCTGGGGACCCCCCTGAGAAAGAGACTTCCCAGAACAGCAGGCCCGTGCTGTAACCACAGGACAGTTGGAGCCAAACAGCTGGGTCAGGAGGGCTGGGCCTCCCAGAGGCCAGATGGGTGGTTGCAGGTGGAAAGAGACAATGGAAATGCCAGTTTCCCAAGAGGGTTCGTGAGCACTTTAACCCTTTTCCTGGTTACAAAAAAAGAAAGTGCCGCTTGCTGCTGTGTTCATTTAATTTTACATAAACATGCTCTTCGAGGCTGAAGCAAATCTGACTGGTTTTCAATGTGAAAATAAAATATAAAAACTGTTCTGGGAATTATTTCTAAACAGAATTTGTCTCTAATCCTAACGTCACAGTCATGTATATGATGATCAGGATTTAATAATGTTTTTCATGTGTAGGAATGCTACGTTTTCTAGGATTTCGCATTTCCAGTGATCAAGAATGACTAGCTTCTGTAAATGGAAATACCACTACTAAAAACAGAATGCTATGAATAGAATGATGTCATTTGTGTCCAAAGACTAACGCTATACTAGAGAGATGTGAAAATAATAATAAAAGGGAGATATTTCATGGCAAACTTCAGGGGTCAGGTTAGGACTGTGATCCGCGAGTTCTCTCGGGGTAAACGCTTCAGCTGCTGGTGCCACCAGCGAGTATTCTCTATTCTCTGGGCAAACAGAAAAAAAGGATTCATTAAAGAAAGATGCTGAGTAGCTTCGGAGAGGCAGACATTTTGATGTGCAGCAATTTTCATTTATAATTGCTTCTGTACTTCACTCAACTCTCCCAGCACCCTTGGGAGGAAAGAGTTATCACCTCCACTTCACAGGATGAAAACTGAGGCTCAGAAGGTTGGGTGCCCTGTGCAACTAGCAGGTAGAGAACGAGCCCACAGCCTGCCTTTCCTTGTCACACACACAGGGCTGCTTTGTGTCACTCTACCTTACAGCTTGAAGCAAACCAAAAACATAAGCCTATGTTCCACTTCACTATGAACATTAAAAAGGTTTTTGTTTTTTTGTTAGCTTTGTTTTTTTGTGTTAGCTGGCGATTTTTTGCGTGTTAGCTCCTCACAGTTGAAGGTTTGTCTGGCAAATGGTTTTTGAGGACTCCCTAAATACAAAAATAAAAAAACTATCAGGTTTGCTTGTAACTCTAAATTGCCCGTGTCCTTGAGCTGGGGGAGAGGGTGTATAATGCTCAGCTTGGGAAAAATAAGGCCAAAAATGGCCTGGTCAGGTCCTGGTGGAAAAGATAGAGGATGATAATGAAAGCCACTGTTTGCAAGGTCTTCTTTGGGCTGCCAGACACGTGGTACCTCCCTGAACCTTCACCCCAGCCTATGCTAAGGGCGGAGTTTCCTTTCTTCTCCAGAGAAGAAAACGCAGGTGCAGAGAGCGCGGGTAACTTTCCAGAGAGCACACAGCTGCGTTTCTAACCCCGCACCAGGCCAGTACCCTTTCCCCTCAGCCACGCCTGCTGAGGCCCACCGGCTCCAAAGGGGGCATGGCTTAGCTAGAAGCAAGTGGTCAGGAGGATTAAGGCCACAGCCCAGAAAGAGGGCTGAGACTGAGTCTGTCCTACACAGTTCAGTTCCCTGTGTCCAGTTTAGTGCCTGACGGCTGTTGAGTGATCACTAAGCAAACCAATGGGAGGGGAGGAAGGAGACATTCCCTCCCCTTTTCTTTTCCCCATTCCTCACTAGTGCCATTGTTTGGTGGACACACATGTGAAGGCCTTCACACTGACGTATTTATGCTGGTGGCATTGTCCTGTTTAATGGGTTGCAGGCTTACTCCCTGTCCAGAACTCCTGGGGTGCTGATTTTGAACCCGAGGTATTTTAAGGACATGAAATTCTCCAGGCAGAAACTAGGGGAAAAAGGAAAAGGGGAGAAGGACTGGGGACAGTGAGGGAGGGGCTTCAGCTCAGGGAGCTTCCTCCCTGTCTTGTTTCACCCAAGTCCGCAGCAAATCTGACCAGGGACGGGCTTCTTGTACATGACCTCTCAACAGGTATCCTTAGGTCTAGTCTCATCGCAGGCTGGCCTGGCCACAAGCCACAGAAGAGTATCCTGATATTGGGACCAGACCCAGTCACGTTTCAAGTATCCCTGAGGAATACCTTTGCTCACAGCCTTTCTCATGGTCATATATGTTGGGAAAACACTGCTTATTGCACAGACCACTTGGAGAGTCCCAACGGACTCCTGCAGATGAAAAACCTGGAAGAGAGCTGGTAAAGGAGGCAGCTCATCTTTAAGCCACACTTATTGAAAAAATACAACCCTCTTCCCCCCTCCAGTGGTTCTATCCTCTGTACCCGATTTTCAAGCACACAGAACTCTTGCAGTTCTGGGCAAGAGTAGCACATGCTGTGTCCTGTGCCTGGAATGCTCTTCCTTCCCAGAGAACTCCTCTCTAACCTTTGACCTTCACCTTGCACTCTTCACCTCCTCGAGGAAGCTCTCCCTGACCCTCTGCTGAACCTGTGTACACACTAGGTGTACCTGTATACTGTCTGTCTACCTGTACCTTCTCACTCCCTGTATACACTCTCTCAGCACTATATACTTGGTCTTGAGAGCCCAACAAGTATCAACACTTGTAACTTCTTTTGATGTATATAGTCTTTTAATCTGACGTCTAGCTCCCTTATTGAAATACAAGCTCCATGATCATGGTGACACATATGTTTTGCTCACCAGTGAATCCCCAGAACCTGCCACAGGAGCCGCTGGCCTACAGGTTTTTCCCAGCACCCCCCGAGCAGACTGGAGTAAGGCAGAAAATGGCTGGAAAGGTTCTGGTAACCTCACTTTCCTCCCTGAGCAGGGAGGGGGAGGTGGAAAAACACAGGACTCAGACTTCAGCCTTAGGTGTCCCAACTTTCATTGTGAGAGCATGACAAGGTCACATAATGCTTGTGAGCCTCAGCTTCCTCACCTGTAAGACTGAAAGCATGTGCCAGTACAGAATGGCTTACAATGGTATAGCTCCCTATTGAGTCTGCTCATTCTGCCAATCCCAGTGTAACAGGCAGCGCTGGTCTTTGACAGTCCAATAGCCTCTCTTCCCTGCCTTCAGCTAAGAGCTGCTCAGGGCACTGTCCTCCCCGCTAGTGATTCTGGTTGCGCTTCCCCATCACAACACCCCACCACCTCATCCACGGCAGTGGGCAGGCTACCTGTTTGGTCAAATACTACAGCCCACGGCACTGGGTGTCATTGTGTCACCCAAGCTGCGCCCATCCAAGCACCTCCCTGACACTTCTCACTGTAACAGCTGGGAGGAAGAGTTGCTTTTCTGTCTGGGGTCTCTAGCTGAGGTGGTGAAGGCCAGGAGCTATCAGGGACTCGTGGCCATTATTTACTCCCTAGCGGACGAGACTGAGCTCAACACACACACACAAAAGAGGGAAAATGAGAATGCAAGGCAAATAAGACTCTTATGGATTGATCACAGTGTCTCACTTCCTGGATCTAGCCATGCCTGAGGTCCACCCACTCACCCATCCTAGTAAAATGAGACCCTGGGACAAACCTCAATCTTTCCCCTCCCCTCAGCTCTCTTTTCTTAAGCCAGATGGAATTCAGTTTCTGTCCTTCATATTTGAAGGGATGCTGCCTAATATACTCAGGTCCAAAGCCATCCCACAGCACAAAAGAAACAATCTCTTGGAAGGACACTAGTAATGAACATGTTCATGCATTAAGAGCCCTGCCCTATTCTAACATGTGTCACATGTGTCCTTCTGTCTAATCCTCATGACCAGCCTACATGGAAGATAAGGAACATTAGAACAGGGTGTTAAAAACCTGGAGCTCTAATCTTGGCTCTGCCATGCATTTGCTGTGTGATATCAAGTTGGTTTCTTAACTTCTCTGGGCTTACCTTTCCTCCTCTATAGAATGCGATAGTAATGCCTACACCAAAGGCTGCCATGAGGAATGATGAGACAAAATACACAAAAGAGTCCAGCAGTGTTTCTGGCCAGGAGAGCCTTAAAAAACATTAGCTGAGCCTGTCAAATTCAGAAGTCTTTTCTGGAAAGGTAGTTCTATACCCTTGTTTCTAAGAATTAGTATCAACCATGGGTAAACCTGTGAGAACCTCCCAGCTAGACTTCAATATCGGGTTAACATCTGACACTGGCCATTGGCTGCTGACTCAGCAGTGATACAAGGCTGGCTGAGGGGTCTGCTTGGCCACAGTCAGGTATGTCCACAGGGATGACAGCTCCAGCTGAGCAATGACGGCTCAGAGGCAAGGAGCCTGTGTACGGTTCCCAGATGGCCCTGGGCTGTCTCCCCTGGACAGTGTTAAAAGGATGGTCCAGGACTCTGCAAAGGCTGTACTTGACCCCGGGTCCCCACCAAATGTCCTGTTGGCTTTATTGAGGTCAGGGCAGGGTATGCCCCTCTGTGCTGCACTTTCTGGGAGATTGAACTGTCTGTGTCGCCATTCAAAGAGCAATTCTGGAAACTGCTGCTCAGGATCAATGTTTTGGTTGCATTTTGGGATGCAGCGGTGGGGGAGATTTCCATTGAGTGTGGTTTACAGGGCCGTTCTCTGTTGTTTACTCCCTGCCATCCCCACAGCCTGTTCCTGGCAGGCATCTGTGGCTGTTGCACTCCTGGGCCACTGGGACATGGACACTCTGCTCTGGAGAGAAGTGGAGCCGCCCAGCCCTTTGTGGGGGCCTGATTGCGATAACACATTAGGCAGCTGGTCACCAGACCCTCCCCACATCCTGGCTAACCTGCCCTCCTGAGCCAGTCCTAGCCAAGCCTGGTGCTCTCTTAGGAGCTTCATTCCCACCAACTCAGGGGAAAGTGTAATTAGCGGAGCCACTCCAGGCCGGGGCCCTGGAATTCTTGTGGGCCTAGCGATGTGGCCTTGTCCGTTTCCTCTTCCCAGGGTGGCCTCCTGCTCTCACTCCTCTCCACCCACACACCTCTTCCTTGGAGCCACAACCACGCAGCAGGCACTGTGCAATCTGAGCTAGGCTACTGCCTTCTACCCATCCCCCACCCACCCAAGTGCCCTCTTGAGAGAAACCCCAGCGCCACAGAGCCCAAGCATGCCCCACCTCCTGGTTACTGTGACTGTGACTATAGCCCTAGCCCCTTGAGGCCAGGTTCCTAGGGCTGCCGAGGCTCTGCCTGCCCAATGTTTGCACCTGCTCAGATTCTGAGAGCCCTCTGGCCAAGAGGCCCTCCCTAACCTCAAAGAGAAGGTGAGAGTGTCAAGCATGCTTCTGGGCCAGCTCATCCCAATGTCTGCTTCCCACTCCCTACTGCTATGGCCAGATTTCCAGAGAGAGATACTCGTGGGGTCAGGATGTGGCCATCAAGACAGGGACGCAACAAAGCACAGGGGGCGTGGTGGTTCCAGGCATGGAATTAGGTGTCTGCAGTACAGTGCCCAGGGCCCAGAGGAAAGGTGCTCCACCAGGGATGGGCAACAAGAAGCTGGTGAGGACGGCTCACATCATGACTAGGCACTTGGAATGTTAAAGACCACCTTGCGGCTGGCTGAATACTGTTCTTTCTCCCATTTTTTCCCACCTCCCTAAAGCTACTTCCCAGCTCCTTTGACATTTTATCTAATTCTGGTGGGTCCTAGAGTTACCACAATGCAGTCCTCTGGTATCCTACCCCATTTTGTAGATGAAGCAGCTGAAGCCTTCAGAACCCAAGACCCATGCCCAGGGTCACAGAGCTGGGTGAGGCAGAGCCTGGATTTGGACTCATTGGTCAGAACATAAGTCCAGAACTCATCCCACGGCACCACGGTGGCTGCTGACCACAGAGAGCTACCATCCTGCTGGGTGCCTGGAAACTCCTTTTTGCCTGTACCTGCAGTGGAAGCTGCTAGCCTGTCCCCACCCTCTCCTAGTGCCCTGAGTCCAGCTGCACGCATTTGAGAAGGGGGCTGGTGGCAGGGGTGGGGACAGTCTGCCCTCCTGGAATGGAAGGGAGCTTATCACCCCACAAGGCACCAGCTGTGGCTCTTCCAGTGTCGTGCAGACCAGGAGCATTACGCCTTCCCCACAGCTCCACTCAGCCCCCGGCTCTGGGCTCAATAGCTGAAGGCTCAGCCCTGCCCCTTGCTGAGCTCACCCTGCCCAGGCCTGGGAGGATGTGGGAAACCTGGTTCTATCTAGGGCTAGAGTTAATTTTCTCACCATAAGCCATGCGCCTCATGGGTGCCCCAGGCTTGCCTCTGCTTATCTGCCCTGCTCTTATTCTAGTGCCCTCGGGAGACAGGGCATCTCCCTGTGGGTCTGACCTGAGGCCAGCTCAGTGGCACTCATTGGAATTCTAGGTCCAGCCCACTCTGCTGGGAGGCTGGTACCTGCCTGACCTCATAGCCCTCCCCTCCATGGGCTAAGCCCTGGGCCTCAGACTCATGGCCACTATGCCTGGACCCTGCCATCAAGGGTCATGGGCCAGGACAGCAGAGCCCCCTTCTAAGACATACTGGCTATCACACCCAAAGCACGCACAGAGGCCTGGACAGCTAGAGCTATGACACCACCATTTCTCTGTGGGCCAGCCTGGGGAGCAGGCTTGAGACTAGGTTGATCCCCTTGGGCCAGGCTGCTGAGATCCTCTCCCCTCTCCAACCCCCAACCAGTTCCCTTCAGTGCTGAACATGTCCACAGTGGCAGGGGGCATTGGCCTTGAACTCTACCTCCCTTCTTCCAAATTCCCACTCCAGCAGCATGCCACTCAGAATGTACAACCAACGGGCACTAAGCTATGCCAGGCATGTAACTCACAGGTCCTTAGTCTCGTCAAGCGTCCCGATGGGCCTGGCTCAGCCTGCAGACTCACAGCCATGATCCCAGCCCGCTTCTCCTTCCACTGACGGCCGGGCTGCCTCACACCCCACCGGTGCTAGACGTAGGACTTGCCCTTCTGCCCAGAAACTGCTTTGTGTCACCCGATGCTCTTGCTGGTTCCTTAACCCCTGAAGGGCCCCCAAATCTTTTCAAACACTATATGGGATCTGTCAATAAGGACCACCCCTCGTGGAAGCTGGCCTTTTTGTAAATAATCATAGCTACCAGTGATTGATCACTTACTGTCCCAAGCTCCAGGCTAAACATTTCACATATATTGAATCCTCACTGTAATAATCCTAGGAGGTAGTACTGATATGGTTCCCATTTTACAGATGAGGAAAATGAGGCTGAAAGGCCATGTTACTCTAAGGCCCTTCTCATCCCCAGAAGCTGAGACCTGATCTGTGTGTTTTATCAATGGGGCTACAAGAGCTGTTTCTTAGGGACCCAGGGACAACTCACAGTTGAACTGAAATGTGATGTACTCTCTCCCCAGCAAGCAATACAAAAGTGCTTGACTGGTGCTCACACGACTTCAGATCTCCTGCGCACTTGACCTTGGGGTCAGTTATGAGCCACAGGAGACAAGGCATGCACTGCATTCTTTCATGGACACAGCTCATCCATCAATGTCCTTGGTCCAGCTCAATGCAGTGCTGGCCTGTCCACACCCACCTATCCTGAGACCCCAACAGAGGGGCAGGTGCTCCAGCTGGTTAGTGCCACCTGAGGGAGGGAGGAGCCAGGAGAGAGATCATGTGTCGGGCCGCATGCAAATCTCTTTGCCACTAGCTGCGACCCATGTGTCCGCCCCCCTCACATGGACTGGCTGCCCGGCTTGCATGTTCTTTCTGAGTATCTGCAACTCTGGTTCATTTACAGATCTGCTCCCAGCTTACCTATGGGAATGGTGGAGCCCTGCACAGACACATCCGGCCTTCCTCTAACGCCCTCTCAGACGACATTGCCCCAGCTGTTCCAGCTATTACATAACCAAGGGAGCCCAGCCCCCATCAGCCAGGCCTTTTATTGGAAAGCTTTCCCAAGGGCCTTGGGGATATAACTAGTGCCAGCCCGGCCCTCCTGCCCCCCTGCTCTGTGGTTGGTCTTTCTCTCTCTCCCTTTCTCTCTCTGTCTCTCTCTCTCTCTCCTTTCACCCCTCTCTCTCTCACACACACAAACACTCAGGCACACATATTTCCATACCCTGGCACACTGGAGCATCTGAGGCCACATCTGTCCATGCCCTTGGCCACGCCCAGTGGCCTACATGCCTTGTGCTCACTGTGAAGTGTGCTGCCCCAGGTCTTTCAGGCCCACCGCCATCAGGAAGCCCTCTCTGACCACCACAGGCCGGCTTAGGGCTGGCCTCCTCCTGGCTCCCACAGCACTGGTGTGCTCACTGGGCTGTCCTGGATATGTGTGTCTCCCTAATGAGGCTATGATCTCTCCAGGGAAGGGACTGCGTCTGATTCCTCCCTGTGTCCTCAGCACCTAAATTGGCCTGGCCCTGAGTGAGAGGGTTGATGAAACGAGTCAGCTAGTTAAAGAAAGGACCCACCGAATGCCCTACAGTTGGCGACTTGGGGTCCTCTGCAAAAGCAACCTTACAGACTTCCCAGATGCATCACAAAATGTCAACTCTAGAGAGACCTGAGAAACAAGCCCATTGTTCAGAGGGAACACTGAAGCTTAGCTGGGAACAGCTGGCACTTCAGGGCATACAGCCGGTCAGTGGCACAGCCAGGGACTACCCAGCTCCCAGGCTTCTCCCACGATCATGCCACCCCTGAGCCTTGGTAACACACTCCGTAGTACTCATTTCTCAGAAACGAATCCACCACCTTCCAGGCCCTGGGCTCGGCCTGGGGTGCAAATGCCACCAAGACACAGTCCTGGTGCTCAGGAAACTGTGCAGACATGGACCCAAAGAGCTGTACTGTGGGGTGAAAAGGAAGTCAAAATCTTTACAGAGATGCCACCCAGGGAGATAGGAGAAGTCAGGAGAGACCTCTTGGAAGGAGTGACATCCAAACTGGGTCTTGAATGAGAGTTTACGAGGAAGACTACATTAAAGATGGGAGAGGGGAGGAAGTGGTGGTCCAGTTAAAGAGAAATGTGCAAACACACAGAAATACGAAATGATACAGCAAGATGGGGAACTGCACAAGCCAAGTGTTGAGGCCGAAGCCCTGAGCGCAGAGGAAACTGTACTTTGAGGTTGGCGCAGGGGCCAAGGCCACATCAGGAGGGGCTTGAAAGCCCCACTAATCCAGCTGGGCTCCAGTGGGTAGGTAAAGGACCTTCACTGATATTTGGAGTCCAGATGCCCCCGAATCCCCATTCTGTTACATTCTCATCCTCTCCAGAGTGATCGGAAGCACAGATAGATGCCCTAATCCCACTCGATCATCCACCCAGGTACCAGAACGAACTCTTCTTAACTTCCAGGAACTCCTCTGAGCCACAGAAGCCCTTGCATCATAGAGCTGGGGCTGTGATACACTAAGAATTGGTACTTGCAGAAATGAGTTCACATGGACTTCAGAATATGGCATCCTTAGGATAAATCTCATAAACAGGTTTGAAACTTTGGATAGCCAAAGCAGCTTCTTTTGAATCTGAGTGAATGAAAGACTCATTGCATGGCCAAGGCTCAAAGTGGATGTTGCTGGGAACTGAGAGCTGTGGGCTCACGTTAGCTGTGCATCTTCCCACAAGACTACCGGCACTGAGACTCCTGGAGCATCTACTCAGACCCTCGCTAGGGTCCAGGACCTAGTAAAAATTCAGAAACGCCAATCACGGGAGGCTGGCAGAGGATGGAGCTGAGTTAGAAGAGGCGTAGGCTCTTGTGGCATCTGTCCTATGCAGCCCTCTCCATTCCAGCATTTGGAGGGTCTGCCCTCAACTGCCATCCTGGCCTCACCACCTGATGGTGACACTCAGGACCCATGAAAGAACTCAGCAAGCTGTGTGGGAGCACAGGGGTGTTTCTGGGGAGCCTGACGACCACTAAATCCCTAGCTGACGACCCACTGAGTGGTCCCTCTCTTCCAGGAGGCACTGCCCTCTGAAAAAGCCCTCTGCCTGACCTGAGACACCCTGTCAGGCCTCTGGTGTGACAGATGTGGAAACTGAGCCCCAGTAAGGGGAAGTGGTTGACGGAGGGTCACACGGCGAGGCAACAGCCAGAGCGAGGGAGGACCCAGGGCTCCACACCCTCCACCTCACCACGGCGACTTCCTGGAGGTGACTCAGCGAGACAGTCGGCACAGGAAGGAAGTGGGAAAGGGAAGCCCAGCCCGCTGGATTCCAGGTCACCACTCTGTTAGTCCAAAGCCACGAACCACCTTGGTCATGTGGCTCTGCCTGGTACCCGTGACCTTGCAGCCCTTCCTTCCCAAGGCCACAGCTGCTGACGGTTTCCTCCAGGGTCAAACTCCCTCGGCCTCTCCGGGGTCTCCAGGGACTCCCTGCTGCACAATCCCATGGTACTTCCCTCCTGCTGGGTCAGGGGGTCACCGCCACAGACTTGGCGAGTGGCTGAGCCTGTGTGGGCCAAAGGTTCATGGTGAAATGAGCGGAGGCATAATTATAACCTCATGTTTAATAGCTGGGGCTCTGCAGCCCAGTATTCAGTTTCGTCATCTGTTGGCTATGGGTGTGCTGGTTAACTGGGTTTCTTTGTAAATCTGTAAAATGAGGGGAGAGTATCTACTTGCTAGGTCTCTTGGAGGATTAGATAACACATATGAAGCCAGCCACAAACTAGGCCATACACGAGGGCTCTTGTCATTGCTCGCTTGCTAGGTAGATGTTTATGCATATCTCATTTAATTCTGACAACAAGCCTTCAGAGTAGACACGATTGTTCTCATTTAACTGGTGACAGACCTGAAGGGAGCTCAGGGCACCCCACTCATGGCGAGTGGAGGCAGGATTTAAACCTGATTCAAGCTGATTCTGGAGCCTGAGTGTTTTGTCACTGGGCACAGCACCTTCTCATGCTGGGATCCTGCGCTAGTGTTTGCACTACCAGCAGCATGATTGTGTGGCAGGGCCTCTGTCCTTCCCCCCTGGATTCTCATCCTGGCTCTGACACTTTCTGGGACTTGGGGTCTCTGAGCCTCTGTGATCCCCTCCAAATACTGGAACATTGGACCTCCCCAGCTTCTTCATGGAGGAACCAATGAGGTCAGGGGTGCAAGGGAGCTCTGCGGCTGTGCTGTGCAGTCTGAGTGACAGGTGACCACAACTACTTTGGGGACTACGATCAGTGCAGCCTGTCGTCCGTGATCCAGGTGGACCAGGCCTGCAGGAGCATCTGCCACAGCCACCACAGGAAATGCCGTGGGCCCCTTTAGCCCGGGGCTTTCCAAAAGCTGAGACGGGGCTCCTCAGAGCCAGGAGGGAGGGGCTCAGGACACATTACTAGACTAGACGTCTCTCAAATTGCTGGACCGGCTCACAGCACACACCTGGAATGGATGGTCGTCTGCCCCACACTCCAGACACATGGGCTTCCTGCTGGGTCCCTAAATGAGCCAGCTTGCTTCCCCCAGGCTCAGCTCCAGCAGCACCACCTGTGAGATCCCGACTCACCAGGGAGAAGAGACCATTCCCTTCTTTGTGAGTCTGTGTCCTGCCTCAACTGCTGCATGTGACTATATCATATTTCCAATTTGTACCTTGAATCCTTGTTGGAACAAGACGAGGGTTTGAATTAAAACACACACATGCTTAAACTTAATTGTTTTCTGTTTGTTTCTCTTGCTGGATTGTAAGTTCCCTAAAGGCATGTTCTGTGTCATATTCATCTTTTAATAAACGTAATACCCAGCATAAGGCACTGTGAGGGGTTTGTGGTATGCTCCTCTCTCTACCTGTCCTGTCTCACCACTCTCCCATCCTTCCTACTCCCACAAGCTGGGCGTGTGTTAGAACTGCGTGTTAACATGGAAGGAAAAGGGCGCCGATGGATTCTACTACAGCAAACAAGCTGGCTTATGCATATGGAAGTTGGCTCATGTCATGGCCATCTTGATGCATTCTGGGCTTATTTGGGGGATCTGGGTTATAGCTTCCATGAGCAAATCCCTGTTTATGTAAACTCTTTCAGAAAAAAAGTGAACTGATGTGTTAGATACAATATGGGGTGGCGATGAGGAGCAGGAATCCTTCAGAAACCCAATAAGGTTGTCTTCTTTTCTCCTTTACCTGGCTTCTGACGAGTGTATGTGACCAGCCACTTCAGGACATCTCAAACACTGTGACCTGGGCCCAGCTGGATTGTGGGAATTAGCTGTGGATTTTTAACTACTGACTGGATCTATGTGCAAACCCAGGCTCTCTGGCTCGAGGAGCTCTGGGGAAGGCAGTCTTGGAGGTTTCCAGAAGTGGGGGTGGGGAACTAACAGAAAGCAGAAGTTTCTGAGCCCCCAGAACCCAGGAAGGGATTCTAGCTTGGTAGGAGTCTCTGGTTCTCATCTGTGGGAAGGGAGAACAAAGCCCGCCCTGAAGAACTACTACAGGGTCAGTATGAGATTATAGTATGTTAAAACAGCTAGCTCAGAGCATGGGGAGAATGGAGTCATCCAATCCACAAATATTAAGTTAGCATCTGCTATGAGCCACGCACTGTTCCAGGTGCTGGGGACAATATATAGACAATGGCATGTTAGGTGGTGCTGAGTGCTACCAAGAAAAGCAAAGCAGGGAACGGGGTGGTGGCAGTAGGATGTTTCACCATATTAAATAGGGGACCAAGAGGGGGACATTGAAGTTAAGACCTGAAGGAAGTGAGGAAGTGAACCATGTGTGTATTTTTCCCCAGAGAAGAAACAGCAAGTGCAAAGGCCCTGAAGCCAGAGTTTGAGAAACTGCATGAAGGCAGAAAAGATTGGATGTGAGACGTCACTGGCGGCCACATCATTGCGGCTGTGAAAGCGCTTATAAGACCTCTGGCTTTTCACTCAGGGATCGGAAGCCACTGGAGGTTTTCCAGACAAGGGCGACACAACCTAACTTCAAGAAACACCAACTGCCCCTTCCGTTCAAGCCTATTCAATCCCCAGAGCTGTGCAATGCCAGCTCACAAGCTTTCTCCTTTCTCAGATTTCTTCCAGCTTTCTAAGTCTACCCAAACCAGGAGGGAAGGCCTGGCATTTCTGTCAAGCGCAGGCTGCAGAGGCACCCTGCAAAGACACTGTCACTGGAGGAGAGAGACATGGGCAGGAGTCTTTGGTTGGGGGTCTTGCCCTCCCTTGATGCTCGGGCAGTGTCTGGGCCTGGCTCAGCCACAGGGCACGCACACACAGGGCGCAGAGTGGCGCTGGCGACACCAACGGAGTCCCTGGTGTCACTGCATCACCTGGGACAGCTCAGTGCAGAACTGGGAATTTCATTCAGCATCCCTTTTCCCTGGATTGTCTACTGAAAGATGGAATCTTTTCCCATCTCTATCAGTGCTTCTTAACCTTTTTGGGGGGGTCAACTGCCCCTTTGAGAATCTGCTGAACGCTACACTCTATCTCTTTAAACAACAAACATAGGATATGGATTCATTCTCTTGTAATTCCTGGGGGTTCACTGGTCCCTGAAAATTCACTTAAGAAACCATTATGCCAACGATTTCCCAATGCGTAGCTCCAACTGAATGAATGAAGAAATGAACAAAGACTAAAGAAGCTGCACCAGATGGAAGAATGATCAGGGATGAACAGGACAGACACATGCAGCCACCTCTGAGCACCAGGATTTTTGCTGATGGTCCCTGAAGCCTTTAAAGAAGTTGGTGAGGAGAATGTGCAGTCAGGCCTTGTTTAGCAGGTGCTCAGCAGAGAGGTGGAGCTCACCTCCTGAAGCTTCATCTATTGCTCTGGTCCAACCCCTCTGAGGGACCATCTTCCTAAAAATTCCACGCACTTCCCTGCCTTTCTTAAGCACAAACATCCCAGAACCCCAGGGCTACGGGGTGGCAGCAGTGTGAATGCAAAAGCAGGAGTAGGAAGCTAAACAAGCCCTTTGGGACATAGCTGAGCTGCTCAGGCCCAGGGCTCCTCTGTCAGTCCTCCCCATCACAGTCTTCCTGCTGGGATCCAGGCTTCAAGCCTCTCCATTCATTTTATTTTCCTGACACATCTCCTGGGAAGCTGGAATGGGAACTTCCGGCTCATTCCTAGAGTCACACCTCTCACTGTGACACTTTTAAGCTAATCTCATTTTCTTCCCGTCCCTGTTCTCTGCTACGACACAGGGAGACCTTCAGGCATGACGGAGAGGGGCGGGACCTCTGCCCAAGCGTGCCGTGGTCCAGAGGGCACTTATCGAGGAGCAGAGCCTCCAAGGACCCAGAGAAGTGGTGCTGCAGCCTCTCCAGCCTCTCTCGTTCTGCCTCCTTCTCGGCACCGTCACTCTAGCCAGCCTGAGTGGGGCAAGTTCCCCAAACAAACCTGCTGTTTCCCACCTCTGTTCCTTGGCCTGTGCTGTGCCCGCCACCTGGAACAGAGGCCCTTGCCTGCTGGTCTGACAAGAAAGCTCTTATCTCTCTGCCCCAGCCTCAGATTCCCAACCTCCTCAGGCGGACCCGCTTCCTTCCTTTGTGGATCCTGCATCCTCATCTCAACCGTGGCCCTCATTCCATTGTCTCTCCAACCTCAGCACCTATGACATTGCATTTCCAACTTCTTTTTTTGAAAATGTTTTTGAGGGAACAAAGTTAGAACACAGATAAATACACGGATGATTGTTTGTGGACATGTTCATTTCCTGACTTGTGTCTTATTTCCCCAGCAAGCAGCCCAAGGTACCTACTGATGTGTCAGTGCTTATTTGTTCATACATGTGTCCTTTGTTGCTTTCTCTTTGCCCTCACAGCTGGATTGTCGGTTGTAACCTCAACTCCCAGCTGTTAGGCTCCCACCTCTCACAGCCCTTGCACAGCCTCTGCTTCTAATCTGCTTGGAACCTGTTAGGATTGTGTGTAAACCATGAGGGAACGGGCACCGATGGACTTGCTCAGAAGAAAACAAAAGGACTTAATGTTATGAACTTAGTTATTGGGCCTCACATTCTGGCCTCCCTGGTATAGTGCTTTTTCAGATACAGGTGGGTGAGGTCACTGGATGGGAAAACTCCTGAGTTGTCATGGTGACCAGGACTTTCAATTTCATGCAAGAGAGTTCCTGAGAGGAAAAACACACTAAGAGCTGAGGAGGCCCACATTAGAAGCTCCCTAACAGTGTCCTCCTCTCCCCATGTCTTTGTTTCTTGTTGGTTTACACACTCAAGGTAGATCCCATTATGTGTGGGCATCTGAGTAGAAGCTGCTTAAAATAGCCACCTGACTATTTCAGGGAGGAGTTGAATATGCATGAAGCTATTTTAGAAGAGATGTCCCTGTGGCCCAGTCAATTCAAACCCCATCCTTTCCCTTGGAGATGCCAGGAGAAGCTGAATGGGGCCTTTCTTAGTCCTTCCCACTGGGGCAGAGGTTTTCAGAAGCCGCAGAAGCAACAGCCCAGTTAATGTTGGTCTTGCAGCCCTGTGAGCTCTGCCTCCTGATCCTGTGGTCACAGGGGCCCCGGGCCAGACAGCAGCTTGGCCGTCCAGAGTCCTCCAGAGCCTTGGCAGCCTTCAACAACAACCATGTTCAACTGGCCGAGATCTTGGGAGGGTCTCAGAAACTTAGGTACGTCCATTTGTTTCTTCATTTATTCATTCAACGCACCTTTACTGATAGAAGAAATGTGCCAGGAATGTGTTGGGTCCTGGAGACTCAAAGGTTTTGGAGACAAGTTCACTGCGGGGGTAGATGGATGGTGAGTAGAGATAGGGGCTGTCTGGTTCAAACACAGATGGGGCATCAGGAGAAGGAGCCCTTGCTTTTTGCTGATGGCTTGAGAAGGATGATCTTTTAGCCAAGTCTTGGGAGATGAGCAGAAGGTTCAAGGGGAGAGGGGTGTGGCTGGATGTGGCTGGGGTTGGGGTGCCCTGGTGGGAGGAGGTGAGAAAGGAGGAGGGTCCGGAGTGCTGGGCTATGTCCACCTTCTCTGAGCATGCAGGCTGGGCTGGGAAGACCCCCCAGTCCATGAGCCCCCAATGCTGCTGCATCTCTGTCACTACCCTTAATCAAAACAGAAGTACCTTGAAGCAAGGGTCTGGTCGGGTTTTCCTGGGCATCTCTGCAACCCAGTGCCAGCCTAGGCATTGAGTAGGCACTCACAGAATTTTGGCTGAAAGCATGGATTCTGGAGCCAGATGGCCTGGGTTCAAATGTGGCCTCTGCCTCTTACTAGCTGTGACCTTGCACAAGTTTTCTGACCTCTCTCTGCCTCAGTTTTCTCATTTCCAAAATGAGGACATTACTAGCACTTATCTCTTTGGGTGAGAATAACATGAGTTAACATATATAAAGGGCTTAGAGGTCTGTGTGGCACATAATAGGCAATTAAAGCATTAGCTGTTTTTATTATTATAACGAGTCTAGCTTTTATCTTGACAATGGAAGGCCATTGGGACCAGTTTTCTTTTTTTCCAAAATAAAAAGAACTTGATTGCTTTGACTGATTTTACTCAGACACAGCTACAATAAAAAAGCTAAAGCATTGTAAGTACAAGGAGAAAGGTGGGGGGGACACCACCTTAAATGCTGACCCTCAGATCACTGTCACTAACAGGGCCATCATCTTTAGACATAATCAGTCTCATTGTTCATGGATTCTGTATTTGCATATTCACCTACTCACGAAAATTTATTTGTAACCCTCAAATCAACACTCAGGGTGCTTCTGTGGTCATTTGCAGATGTGAGCAGAGTGGCGAAAAGTTTGAGCTGCCCAGTGTGCATGTACCTGGCTGAGAATGGAGAAGATGCTGCTGCCTTCTGGTTTCAGCTTTCCTATGAAAATACGTGTCCTTTTAACAGTCCAGTTAGTGACATGTGTTCACATTTCTGTGCTTTTTGTTGGTGAGCTCACTGTAAGGTGCCTTACAGAGAAATATGTATGTGAGATAAGCTACCTTCAATTGTACATATTAAGTAACTTAATAAACACATAGGAGAGAAGGTTATGTACAAATTGCCTGACAAGAATGCTCACAGGAATCTCATGTTTTATTTCCCCCAGGAACCATGGGTCAGTGTTCATTAATTTGGTGTTTGTGGGGACTTTATAAAGCACAACTACTGTGAATTACAAGAATCAACATACTTTTCTAGATACAGAGATATATACTTTTATGCAATTTGGAACATACCTTCTACACTTTCTTGACACCTTTAAAAAAATTACATAATATGTCAAAGGTACCTTTGCAGGTGCATAAATGCAGGTCTCCAGATGACTGCATCTCTGTGAGCATTTCTTCAAGTATTAACCAGTAGTCCCCAACTGAGGCGCAATTTTGGCTTTTCCATATTATTTGCTATTATACACAATGCTATAATGAACATCCTTATTAGCAATAATAACATAGCTAATATTTATTCAGTATCTACTCTGGGGCCAACCCTTTGTTAAGAGTTTTATGAATATTGTCTCATTTAACTTTACAAGCCTATGAAGTTGGTGCTGTTATACCCACTTTGCACACGAGGACTCTGATACTTAGAGATGTTAAGTAACTTTTCCAGGGTCACACAGCTTAAAAACAAGCCTTTGACCTCTGATGTGTTACTCATAACCAATGAGCTCTGCTATCTCCTCACACACAGAATCCAGGCACTTTTTGATTGTTTCCTTAGGGTACCAGTCCAGAAGTAGACTGACAAGTTGAAGGGTATGCACAATTGAATATGTTGGTGCATATTGATAAATTTCCCCTCCAGAAAATGTGTATCAAGTTAAGAGCCACTAATGATGGCCAAGGGTCCCTATATTCTATTCCTCATCTCCCAAGTATTTTCATTTTTGGAAACAGGCCCCCAAAGTACATCTTGATTCTTTAATGTGCATCCTTTGACTACTGGTGACCACCCTTCTCATATGCTTACTATGCTCTGTATTTTATCTTTTGACAATTGCTTGTTCACATCCTCTGACCATTTTTCTACTGGTGACTTCTTTACTTCTTTATGCACTCTTTTTATTAGTGTTATTAACCCTTTACTTATCATATATATGTTGAAACACATTTCTTAGTTTATCATCCTTTAACCTTGATCATGGTGTGTTTTGCCTGTGGTATTTTAAAATTTTCTTTTATGATTGCTAGATCTGGTTTCATATTTAAGGAGGAGTTCTCCATCTCAATGTGATATAAATATTCCCTCATTGTTTTTCTTCTAGTACCTTGATGGTTTCATGCTTTTTCACCACTGAGGAATTTATTTTAGGGCAAGGACTGAGGTACAGATCCAGATTTTTTCTTCTTCTTTTTTTCTTTTCTTTTTCTACAACTAGCTAGCTGGTTGTCTTTATAACATGCGAGGAATCACCTAGCCTTTTGTCTCTAAGTCTCACACTCACTTGTATCTACTTCTGTGCCAGTCCATTGAGCCACAGGCCTCTTCCTTTACCAACACTGCATTTTTCTATGCTATTCACACATGTTTATCTTTCCAGAAGTATCTTATAGTCATTTTATAAAAACAAAATTTTGTTGGGATTTTATTTGGGATTTCATTTAATTTATAGACCAATTCACAATATCCTCAGGTTTATTTTTGGGTATTTTATGCTTCTATTTCTTTGAGGATTAGGGTTTTGTTTTTTTTCCCTCTGTGCTTTCTAACTGATTTATTTTTGTGCTTCCTTCTTCATGGAACCTCTTCCAACCAACCATGCAAGAAGCAACCGCTCTCTCCCCAAACATCATGCCTTTCCCGTGCCACTTGTTACTTTTTAACCCTGAAGTGCAAGGCTCAGCTAGGGGATGGGTTCGTGGGTGCTCTGAAGCCAAGGTCCCTGAATGGCCTGTTTGTGCGGCATCTGGTAGGTGGTCAAGGCCATGGAGATATTTGTAGGATCAATGAATAAAGGAATGAACAAACGAATGAAAGATTGTGTTCTAGAAAGCTGAAAGTGAAGTGAAACGACTCTAACATAAAAATTTACTGGGATGCTGGGATAGCTCAGCAGGTTGAAGCACTTGCCTTGCAACTGTTAGGTCCGGGGATCAAATCCTGGCACCTTCCCGTGCAAACCCATGTGCTGAACTGCAACACAACTGATAACCATAGGGATGGCAGTGAAGGTTCTCCCTTCCCGTACAGGAAGCCCCAGTTCAGCTCCCATCCCACGCAGTCCCAGAACTACTGTGTGGAATGAAACTATGTCACAACTCATGCATAACCATGGAGACTGCTGTGGGCTCTCCTCACTTCTCTCTCTCTCTCTCTCTTTCTCTCGCTCTCTCTCCTTCTCTCAAACAATAAAATAAACCTTAAAATTCTTTTTTTTTTTACTGTTCCACAGGCTTCTGTTAGAAAACCAGGGGAGTTTTATTCCTCCTCCTTTATATCGTCGGCTAAACCTCCAGGACCACGTCAGAATAAGAGAAGTGGTCACTGCTAGACAAACGGCAGCATGTGCAATGGGCCCCAGCACCTCTCCCCAGTGACTGTCACCCTCACCGAGCAATCTGGGCACTTCTCAGGGAGGCCCTTGAGGCTTTGAGAGCTTCCAGAAGGAGGAACGCAGCCATTCCTCACGTGCCTGCTGCTCACTGGGTGCCTGCTGGGCTTTTTGTAAAGCCCTTTCCCTTAAGATATAATAACCCTGACAGGCGGTGTCACCATTCCCCTTTAGGAGATGAGGACATCATTCAGAGACATGAGCCCCAGGCTGGTAAGCGGCAGGACTGGTGGGAGCCACGGCTGTGGGACTCTAACAGCCTTGTCGCTCCTATAATAATGTCTAGAACACCAAAGTCTGGGAGGTGGAGAGACAGTGGCCCAGAGAGGAGTCCCACACAAGGTCAGAAAAACAGAGGCCTACCTTCACTCGGCCAAGACCGTCCCTAGAGAGCACTTCTTCCCTCACAGCAGCATGGGATGCCCAGAGATTGTTCCTGAAGAACATCAGACTTGGGTCAAAGAGCCACAGTCTGGGCTGGGGATGCATTATACAGGCCATATTGTCACCATGGGACTGGGGAGGGGAGGAGTGGGAGAAGTGGAAGATGTGCTGTGTGGGGAGGGGGGTGGTGTCCAGCACACAAGTGGAGAAACACTTCCATTTTCTTCCTCTTGGCCTGTCCAGGGTCAGGCTTTCTTGACCTGGCAGCCTGCAGACCCCTCCTGGACCTCCAGCTAAGCAGCTACTTCTTTATTGGGCTGGCAGCTGCTGGGCCGGCCTGGGCTTCCCGCTAAGCCTGGAGTAAAGCTCTACTTTCTTAGGAAGGGTCGTAGGTTGGAGGCCAATACTGGTCTTGACACTGGGTCTGACGCAGTGCAGGACCCGTGGACGCGAAGGTGAGCAGCCAGGGGTCTCCTGCCTTGTAGAGCTCCATTCTGATCGGGCAACACATCGTAAGGAACTTTCCCAACCCGACCTAAGTGCTGGGGGAGCCCAGACTGGGGTCGGTGGGGGTGCTAGGGGCCAGCAGGTAGCAAGCTGTACGGGTTAAATACCGGGTCAAGGCATGGGAGCGATGTCCTGTGGGCAAAGGGAAGCTTCCTGCATTTGAAGCAAGAGCCTCCTAGAATCAGGTTTGTGCCTTAGAAACAGACTGAGTAGGTGTGTTTATTTTCAAAAAATTTGTATGATATTGAAAGTGAAAATGAAAGTATCTCCATTTTGTTAAAACAATACCAAACATAAGGGAACACAGAGCAGGTGGATTCGAACCTGGCTGACCTGCTTACCTATATGGTGCTGATGATTGGGAAGAATTCTGGACATGGAATGAGAGAGACCCACGTTCCTGCTCAAGTCCTTGCCACTGACGTGCTGGGCGACTTTGAGCACATTATTTCCCCATCTCAACCTCAGTTCCCTTGCCTGTCAAATGGGAAGAGTCATCTGATGCACAGTTTATCTATAATTAGGGCAAAATAGGATGTCAAAGTACATTGCACATTGTACACACTAGATAAAGGTCAAGTGTTAAGGCGAGGCTCTAGAAGGTTCCATGCACGCAGGTGGGGACATGTCAAACACCCAGCCTCCCTGCTGTAAATGTACCACCCAGCTATTTTTCAGGAAGTCTATCTCAGCTGTTCCAGCTCAAATCAAAGCCAGTCCTGTAAAAACACGGCCCCGTCCAGAGAAGCAACTGCCCATGTGTTGGACGGGCCACCTGCCCACCGGGTCCAGCCTGCTGGGCCATGAACATCAACAACGGCCCCTTCCTGGTGGGAGAAGGAACAGGGAGCTGGCTTGTTCTCCAAGAGCAGAGGAGTGGCCAGCGACGAGAAACATTTTAAGGTGGGACGCTTCTTCCTGCACTGTTGGCAGCTGTCTACATAAGGCGTCCATTATGTGCGGCCCCCGGGCCAGCGGGCCTGACGGCTACACTAAAATTAGTGTAGAATGTGCACCTGCTAGAGACACGGAACATCCGCAGGTCAGAGAACCCCAGCCAGCCGCCCTGGCGGGAGTGGGGGGTGGGGGGTGGGCACAGAACAGCTGGGGCAGCGGCCGCCTCCGGGTCCTCTCGGGTGCAGGGACCATGGCCCTGCCCAGAGACCTGGTTCCACAGCTCAGCTTCAGTCAAAAAATAGAAGGCAGAGTAGAATCCCAACTCTATTTGTAAAGAAATCCGTGTATGTGCACAGCAAAAAGGTGGGAGAGAATTTCACTGAAAGTCTGAGGCTCTCTTAGTCTCGAATGTGAAATAACAGGTGAATTTCTTTCTCTGACTGTACTTTCCAAAATGTTCTCAATATATTACTTTTGTAATCAGATGAGAATACACTCAAAGATGCTGTCAGTTATCTATTTATGTGACATGTAATTGAATACACATTTTGAATTTATAAAAATGATTACATCGTATGTGCTCAGAGGCACGTAGCATATACATGTGTGTAAATATATTTATATATCTAAACCACTAGTGTTGGCACCTTTGAATCCTAGAATGTTAAGGCTGGCTGGTGTGACAGATCAACATTCTCCAATTCTTCGTCTTATGGCAAAAACGGAGGCCCTGGAAGTGAAGCGGGAAGCCAGGAAAGAGTTTTTCAGGGAGCCTCATTCTGTACTGGAGTTTCTCCAAACCTGACCTTCATTCATTCTGTAGGTGTTGATATCCCACCTTATGGGGAGGGAAACTGAGGTACACAGAGAAATGAAGTGATTCGTACCCAAGGGCGCCCCACTAGAAAGCCACAGAGCTAAGTTCCAACCTTAGTTTTCCACCCAGGACCCACTGAGCATGAAGAAAGAAAGACTCTCTAACGCCTCCAGGATCCAGAAAGCCCTCCCCTCCCACGCACGTGTTCAGCAGTCTTTCCTCCCCAGCCCCTTGTGGGTGGGGCATGCCTTCCCGGTCTCTGGAGGGAGGGCTTGTGTTCTTGTTGCCAGGTCGGCCCAGAAGCCTTTGAGGGAGTGGGTGACAAATAGTAGGGTGGGGACCCGAAGGGCACAGCCCCCTCCTTTTCCTGATGTGGGACAGGGTGGGTGGGAATTACTTGCAGGAGAAGGCAGGCAGGGGCCGGTCTCTGGGATAAGGAAGGCTGACCAAAGAGGCTGCCACTCAAAGTCTCCCGCATCTAGTCCCTTCCAGCCTTCTGGGTTCTAGGCCTGCAGTGCCTCACGCAACCCCAGGTGCTCAGAGCTGGGGCTTTTGGTCCCAGGGCCACCTCTGTCTACACTACCTAACCCTAGGCCCATTTTTTGTCCCCAGTTCTTTCAAGGCCCAACTCATCCATGCATTTGTGTATTCTTGTTAGTGAACACATTTTTATTGAGTGCCTACTATATGCTAAAGCAAGACTGACATAGTTCCAACCCTGTCAATGCCTCTAGTTCTTAGAGAGGGCTTAGTGCTTAGGCCACCTGGGTCATTCAAACATGGACTCTGAGGCCAGACTGCCTGTGTTCAACCTAGCTAAGCCACTTTCTAGCTGTGTGTGCTTGGGACAATTACTCAGCCTCTCTGTGCATCAGTGCTGTTCATCTTTCAAAGAGGAGGTTAGCACTTGCTTCACAGAGTTGTTATGCATGTGGACTACAAATCTGTATAAAGCTGAGGCCTGGCACATGTAAGTCCCCACTAATCATTAGTTATCATAATCATTCTTATTACTACTATCTGGCTGAGATTCCCTCCTTAGGATGCCCCCTGCTCCTGCCCCCTGGCTGCCCACTCCTCGATGGCCCCATAGCACTTTGAATGCCCCTCTCGTTAGATGTCACTAGCTGTGCTCCGCTTTGGCAGCAATGCACCAGATAATCAATAGCTACATCGTACAGGCATGCCAGGGGCTGCCCACCTCCTTCTCTGTACCTGAGCCAGGGACCAAGTTTTAGTCATTTCTCTCCCAGTCCTGCCACAGATGCAGCCATGACATCTCCAGGATGAATTCAGAGTTTGCAGGTAACACGTGCCCTCGGCTCCACAAGGAAAGCCTTAGCAGCTCCTCTCCGCCGGCAAGAGAGGCTGCACAGCTGGTCTTATCACAGGGCTCGCTGACGTTCCTGTTCAGCTGCCCTGAGCTGACCAGGGGGCTGGGAGCCAGGCGTCCTTGAATGCTGCTCTGTGACGGGGAGCTCCTCCAGGCAGGTCGTTATAGCACCAACGCCAAGCCCCCACCCCACCCAAATGCTCCCACGACTGTGCTCCCACCCATGTTGGTCCCTCTGCCTGGAAGACCCTCACTCCCTTCCCGCAGTCCTCCTGGCATGACAAAGCCCCATGGATCCTTCCAGTGCCAGCTCACACACACCCTCCTCCACACCACATCTCCAAATCACACAACCTACGGTTCCCTCTCTCCACTTCCCTGTGTCCTGCCTGTCCTGCTGCTACCCTTCCTCACGGTGCATCACTACATGTTGACACCTCCCTTTTCTTCAAGGGACCATCACGTTCCTGTCTGGGCCCCCAGTGTCCACCAGGGCCTGGAATAGAGGGGCTTCAAACACTTCTGCTGACTGAACTTTTTAAAGGAAAGTGAATCGGCCTGCCTTCCTGGAATGGCGCATCTAACTGCTCAGGCCACCTTGGGAACCGAAACACTCACAGGCCTTTCTAGGCCACCACTATCCATCAGAGCCACCGATTCCACCACAGGGATGGAGGTGACAGAGGAGCAAGGAATGTTCCAGTAAGTGCTAGCTGTATGGCAGGCACTGAGCTGGCTCTCCACACCAGCTCGGGTATTTGATTCCGGAACCACCTGAGGCGGTAAGTAGTTTAGAGACAAAGACCCTGAGTCTCAGACCAGTTGGTCCCCAAGAAGGTGACAGGGCAGCATTGGAGTCTAACTCTCTCGGGCTTCAGAGCCTACTCTTTCTACTATCCCATGGGATGACAGATGGGAAAGCGTTTTGAGCTTTGCCAAGAAAGGAAACAGTAAAACTACAAAATTGTGAAGTATACCCACCGCACAGGAAAACTCTAGGGCAGGAGCTGCCGCAGTATTATCTAGTCGCGAGAGGAGAACTGGGCAGGGGCAGGGGCTGGCGGTGGGGTGGCGTGTGAATCCTCAAAGCACAGAATCTTCAAAGGTTGCTGCCCTTGGGAGACAGCATATTGTTAATCACGGACATGGGAGGAGAGCTAAGTGGGGTGGGAAGAGGGGTTCCAATGACAAGCCAAGCAGCCCTCTACCCGAGGGGCCCACAGCCCAGGCAGCAGCTCCAGAGTGCCTGTGGTTTTCTGTGTCAGGTGACTCTGGGCCACAGACACCCCAGCAAGGGGCATCCTGCCCTGAACCTCCAAATGTCCCAGTTCAGTGGCTTCTAACACGAGTGCCTCTTCTTTACCCGCAGCCTCTACCCTGAGCCCAGAGGCCTCACTCGGCACCCCAGAGCTGACTACCTCCCTTCTTTGATCAGATAGGGCCCAACCAAACCCAAGCTCCTTGGCACAATACTCAAAGGCCTGCCCACTTCTCCCAGCCTCACTGCCACACTCTCCTCTGTGACTGTGACCCTTTCCCCCACCTTTGCACCTGCTTTCCTCTCATCCTAGAATGCCTTTCTTCCATTTTTTTTTAACTTGGCAAACTTCTATGCATCCTTCAAAGCCCAGTTTAAGTATCACCTTGAACCAGCGCCACAACCAAACCCAGACAGATCAGACCCCGCTGCCTTCACATGATGCCTGCACTGCGGCCTGTTGGCATGTGATCTCCAACACTGAATGGGAAGCTTCTTAGGGCAATGGCGTGCTCCATGCATCTCAATGCCTCAGTGCCCAGCACAGAGGAGAGAGCATAGCAGGCAACCCATATGCCCGGATGACCAGGCCCTGCCTCAGTGTCACTCCCAGGTACTCCCACAGCTCACTCTGTAAATGGCCAAGGTGCTGCCCCGGCCGTTGAAGAATTCGGCGTGGTAGGGAGACAACATGGAAACCAATGACTCAGCCCAGGGAGGTGCAAGTGACGATGGAGGGCAATCTGTGTGGCGGGTACCATGTACTAAGGCTGGGTGGTCAGAACCGAGACTTCAGGTCCAGAGGAGCCCAGCGCATTGGATGGGAGAGCAGTGGAGGGGCCATAGAAGAACATGGGGAGAAGCAAGGAGGGGTGCTGCCCCATTCAGGGACCTTCTTGGGTCTGGAGGGCAGGGGTGTTCGTAGCAGAGAGCTGTGGGTGAGGGCAGTGGGGTTGGTGAGGGCCCGGGCCGGCCCATGGAGGGTCCCTCCAAGGTCCTCTCACCAGCTTTTGGCTTCCTCCTGGTCCTCCCCGCCCAGGTTCTCAGCATGCTTTGCAGCCCAGCCAGCCAGCAGCAGTATGTGCTAGAAGCCTCCTGAGCTAGGTCTCTAGGCCGAGGAAGCACCTGCCCATCCTCCACCACCTTGAGGCAGGTCAGATGGCCCTTCTCCTCCCCCAGAGACCTGCTGGGCCAGGGGGCAGGCAGCGAGCCTGGCTAGACTCAGGCAGGGGCCTGGAGGCAGGGTGTTGACTTCCTGCTGCCATAAACCCTGGTGGGTGTCCCTTGAGCCTTGTTCCAGACTGAAGGTCTCATGGTGATGGGCAGCCTCCAGCCTGCCAGACAGCTCCAACTGCTACACACAGGGCCTCGGCCTGCCCTCTAGTCCTCAGCTCCTGTGCAGTTCTCCCAGCCTGCCCTGCAGATCTGCCCAGGAGCCGTGGCCCTGTACTCACTCCTGCTCTAAGGAGGGTGTCTCTGCCAGGTTCACCTGCTCTCCCCTACCTCTCACTCAGCTTGATCTTCACACCCGCATTCTGCTGTGGGCCTGCCCAGCTCTCAGAGCATGCAGCCTTTGTCCTTCCCATCCGGGCACTGGCAGCCTACAGCGCCCAGGATGTGCGGCCCAGCCATGAGAGGGCAGGTGTGGGGCTGGTGACAGGCCTCTGAATGCACGCACGCACACACACCCCATCCCAGGCTCCCTGTGGATGTGAGGTGCAGGGAGCAGCCAAACAGGAGCTGAGCCCTAGGGAAATGGCAGCCAGCTGCTGTCACTACCTCTTCCCTATCTCATGACCTTGGCAAAAGCCTGGAACAGTTGGCTTGAAGCCCGCTCAGTTCACTGAGTCCCACTCCCTCACTTTTCAAACAGGGAAACAGACACAGAAAGCGAGGTTCTTGCTTGAGATTTTCCTAAGCAGTGAAGGCAGACCAGGGTCAGTTCCCCGGCTTCCACCCCAGGACGCGTGCCTATCACCATATGCTGCGTTTGCCGAAATGCCAGCTGAAGGGCTCTGGACATTTGGCAGGCTTCTCCTGAAGTCTCAATAGAGTGTGGGGCTCCATTCTCCTGCCAAGGCTGAAGTCACCCTGCCTGTGTCCTGGCCACAAACATGGCCCAGTGGCCTTCGGGCTGGGCTAAAATGGCTCTGCCCCGCGGTGTGAGGGAGATTGGGGGAGCTTACCTGCCAAAAGCTAGCCGTGGTCTCATAGTCGAGATGTGGCAGAGAACTGTGCTGGAGCGGAGACCTGTGGGAAGTAGAGAAAGTGAGAATACTGTACCACTGCCATCTGTCAACTTTCACTTGAGTTTGAAAAGTGCATCCAAAAATGATGTGCATAGCCTTGGTGAGAGAGGCCTCAGAACCAAGTCCCAGCTACCACCTCTCTGACAACACGGTCATCAGAGGGTCAAGGTCAGGCTCCCGCTGAGATGCAATCATCACCCCACTGAGAGCTGAAAGTCCTGTCCCCAGCCCCTGCTGAACCCCTGCATTCTAGTTCTGCTCTCAGGCTGACAAACTCTCACTTTCAGGCACACAGGGAGCACCGCTTATGATAACTCACCCTTCCTTCCTTCCTTCCTTCCTTCCTTCCTTCCTTCCTTCCTTCCTTCCTTCCTTCCTTCCTTCCTCCCAGCATTCAGTAGCCACTTGGGAAAGCTATTAGATGTGTTAGTGTCAGGTCTTAGGGAGATAAAGTCACTGAGAGTGACAACTCAGTCCTAGGAAGAAAGCCAATTATAGAGCCTGGACAAATGCCACAGGCTCCCCACACCCAGCCTGGTGGGCTTCATCCAGGATGCTCCCACCACTCAGCACAAGGACTCCTTTTTGTGTGTGAAAATTTACTCAAAATTCCTCCTGATGGTAACTGCACACTAAGTATCTTTTCATTAGGAAAATAAACAACAATATAAAAGCCACAATAAACATAAGGCTTTATAATTAACTGGTATTTTAGTAATCACGGTACCATCACATATATTTAAATAATGGCTACACATACTTATTCAAGACATGGTGTTTACATCTTCTGGGCTTCAGGCTTTAACCCCCTGAGGATTCACTCATTCCATATTCATTCAGTAGGTATTATAGAGCACCTCTGAGATGCCCCGCCCCATGGCCCACAGGCTTGGGACCCCGGTACAAGGAAGGTTAGTGGCTCTACAATGAGGCATGCTGAAGCTCAAGCCCAGCTCAGACTGGCTGTGTGCCCTTGGGCAAGCCATCGGCCTTTCTCCAGCCCAGGGTTCTCCTGAGTAAAATGGAGATGATGATCCTGACATTGGAAAGTTGTTAAGAGGATGAAACAAAATAGTAAAAAGCATATAGGTCAGAGCTAAGCATAAAGTAGAAGCTCAACAAATGGGCACTGGAGGATTATCATCCTCATCACCATCATTTTCATCACCATCATTGCCATGGTCACAACCACCACTATTAATATCATAAATATCATCAATGTTGCTATCAACAACAGCAACAGCACCATCATCAACACCATCATCATCATTATCACTTCCTTCATCATCATCAATATCATTGTCATCATCAACAATAGCAGCAGCAGCAACACCATCACCATCATCAACATTATCACCACCATGACTACCACCATCGTCATCATAAATACCATTATTGTTATCATTAACATTATCACCCCATGAACACCACCACCCTCATTATCATAAATACCATTATTGTTATCATCATCATCATCATTATTACCACCATGACCACCACCATGACCACCAGCATCATCATAAATACTATTATTGTTACCATCAACATCATCACCATCATTATCGTCATCATCAACATTATCACCACCATGATCACTACCACCATCATCATTATAAATACTATTATTGTTATCGCCATTATCAATATTAATACCACCATGACCACCACCACCATCATCACAAATACCATTATTATTATCATCAACATCATCACCATCATCAACGTTATCACCATCATGACCACCAGCATCATCATAAATACTGTTATTGTTACCATCAACATTATCACCATCACCATCACCATCATCATAAATACTGTTATTGTTACCATCAACATTATCACCATCACCATCATCATAAACATTATTACCACCATGACCACCACCACCATAATCATTATAAATGTCATCATTGTCACCATCAGCAACAGCAGCAGCAGCAGTACCACCACTACCATACTACCACCATCACCCTGCTTCCTTCTCTTCCTAAACACCCAGATGCCTGTCTTTGCTCCCCTAGTATAATACTATGAACACCTTGTCTGAGTTTCTACCTCATAACAGTTAGTTGTCCTCATATCTTCTTTCTCAGGTTCATGCCCACCTCTATAACTTCAGAGTTGTGTGAACCTGGGTGAGTTACTTAACCCATTTGAATCTGTTTCCTCATATGTAAAATGGGACAGTAGTTTTGGTAATTCATGGAATTGTTGTAATGATTAAAAAAAATAATGTATATAAAAACTCAACACAATATCTGGCATCTGGTCTTTTGTCAGGATGAGGGCACTGGTAGAAAGAGTAGGAAGGACACTCTATGCCCACAGCAGGCAGAGACATGTCCCTTACAAGCCACAACTATGAGGGAAAAGACAAAGTTTTATTGTGAAAATTAAAAAGTGCATCTCATGATTGTGCTTTCATGGAGGGCCTTGGGTGAGGCCAGGAAGGATGTGACATCTCTGGGATGGCAGTTCTGGAGCAGTCTGGAGGCTCTTACAGGGGGTAGGCTGAAGCCCAAGGTGAGGAGGATCTCTGGTGGGTGGATAAGCCTAGAGGACAGATGCACGGACTAAGGTTACATCTTGTTCCTGTTCTAAGTAAGAAGAACCAGCTGCCTCTTAGGAGTGGAGTATAGGACAGTATAGTGAAGTGACTGAGAAGGGGCTTGGGTCATATTGAAATCCTGATCAGCTACTTATTAACTAAGACCATGGTAAAGTCACGGACTCGTTCCAAATCTCAGTTTCCTCATCTGTAGGAAACAAAAATGTCAGGTGTATGACAGGTGGTTGAGAGGATTAAATGAAATGCACAGCACTTTACCTGCCCCACAGTGAGTGCTCAATAAAGGTTTCTTATTTGCAGCAAAAGACGTAGCCCAGCCTGAAACCCACCCTACCAGGGGGGTGGTAAGCTTGGGGACTGACCTTCATCTCACAGGTCTTGGCTTTGTCTTCACTTTCATTTTAAAGAACAACTCAGGATTATTCTGGGGCTGTCACCAGTTTCCTGTAACTGGCAAACAGAAGACACATTGATAGAACTTCCAGAGCAACTGTGAGAAGCCAGGTGGGACCACCTGTCAAATAAGTGGCTCAGGGAGCCTTTGGAAGGATTTGACAGAATCCTGTACCTGTCAGAGTGACATCAGAGGGGGTGGGGGGTGCATTCGTGGGGACCTGACAGCGAGTGCTCATGCCTCTGCTGCTCCATGCAGCCATTCGCACGCAGCTGAGGCCGTGCCTTTTCCCCGTGAGGGATGTGTGTCACGCCATCGCTGCCATGTCTTTGGATCAGGCCTGCACTACCTATGCATAGTGTGCATTCACTGATTTGGGGCCACTCAGCGCCCCTTCTCTCTACTTCGGCAATAGCACCCTGATTTCATTTGGGGGAATTAGCTCTCCTGAGCTTGAAGGACAGGAAAGCCAGGCATCCTGCTTTCCTGCAGCCACGGGGAGGGCATAAGGCTGAGTTAGGCACAGTGAGCACTCTCTTCCAGGTCCTCAGCCTTCCCTCTTGGTGGCCATGACAGGATTACCACTAATTAGTTCCTGTTTTCTGCTCCCCCTGGGGTGGGGGTCGGGGGGTGGGGGGGGGTGGAGGGGGTGGGGGACGGGATCCTTTTCTGAGACTGTTCTACAGCCTTCCTGTCAATCCAGTGAGATTCTCATTATCCTTTCAACTTAATTCTTTTTTGCTTATGTTGTCTAACGTCAGCTTTTGTTGCTCCAAAGAGCTCCAATGAGTGCCGAGAGGAAGAAGCCAAAATGGCTTCCTTTCATACAAAAAGCTGGACCAGGTGCTCTGGCACCAAATGCAAACAGGAAAAGTGCAAGGTAAACAGTAGGAGCTACTCAGTCAAGATAGTCCCTCCATTTCTTCCCTGCTGGTAGAAGCCTGCTTTGGGGACAGGGGGTGGTGGGAGGTGGGTGGGAGGAAGATCTTCTGCAGGCCCAGGGGATAAACTATTACTAGTCTAATCCAGCAATGGTGGTTTTATTTCACTTCCCAGTGGCTGGTTCAATCATGGGCATGTGACTCATTCTGGCCAATGGGACTTATTACTACCACTTCTGCAGCTAGTAGAAGCCTTTCTTAGGGTTTCTGGGAAAGGACTTCATTGCTAATAAAAAAAGATTTGAGGGACAATGTTCCTCTTCTGCACTACCCACCATCATGTCTGCAGATGGCCTCGGGGTCATCTCATGACCTGGGGCGAGATGATGCTGAGTTGGCGGTTGAGTTGGCGGTTAGGTTGGCAGAAAGAGGAAGCTGGAGAGTGTGGAGCCTTGACATCGCTGGGGAGCTGGCTTATTCAGCTTTGAACTTGGCCCCACCTCCAGGCTCCTGGAGTTAATAGACCCTATTGTCTAAGCCACTTACATTATGGTAGGTTTCCGTTACTTGCAGCCCAAAGCATTGTCACACCTAGCCAGAGCCTCAGACCTGGGAATGTACCCCCATAGCAGGCTGGCACTGCAGCGTCATAGGCCAGTTGCAGAAGGGAGCTTGGAGAAGGGACAGAAGCCAAGGCAAGCTTGTGATGGGTCCCAGCAGGGCCACTCACGGGTAGTAGTCTCCAGCAGTGGTGACCTCTAAAGCTAGGAGAATGTCAGCACCACTTCCTGGTAATCTTCCTTGCTTAGGGCAAGAACCCAGCCAGCACCTTGAGCATATGGGAAACAGAATCCAGCCCAAAGTGGGGTTTGTGTGGAATGGTAATAGCTAGTCAGGGCCTCAGGGTCTAGAACTCATGGGTAGCTCTGACTCTCACAGACAGCCGGAGTCCAAGGCAGGGAACAGAGGCAGAAAAAAACCCAGTTCTGTAGAGTCATCAACACAGCAGGGTTTGGGGGAAGCGGCAGCTACACGCACCCCCCCCCCCACCCCCATAGGCATGCCAGGTATAAGGTCACGACAAGCAGGCCAATTCTGGGCCCTGCCAGCCCTGTAGGTGCTGATGAGCTTTGGACCATGTGGGCTCAGGTGTGGGCTGGGCCCCCTGGAGAGACGGTGCCTATAGCAGAGCTGGGAGGCAGGGAGCCGAAGAGGCTGAGGTCTAAAAGCATCTCTCATCTGGAGCCAGGAGGTCTCGGGTGAGATTTCCAGCTTATGCCAATCTGAGTCTGATGGCATGCCTCAGAGAGACAGCCCTGCTCAAGTCCCAGGCGACAGCAGCTGGCCAAGTGCTCCTCCCTCCGCCCTGTTGTCTGTGCATCGGCCAGGGGTTCAGACGCTTCCTCGTGCTGCATTCTCATCTGCATGTTCTGCCTCCTCAGAGCACCTACCCCCCCTTTCCTAGCACTGAACAGACCCCAGAAATAGTCCAAGATTCTAAAAGGTCATCCATCCAATGTACCAACTTCATGTGACCAAAAGGGAAACAGAGGCACGGAGAAGGGCAGGAGAGTGCTCTTAACCTGCTGTGTGGCCCTGGGCAGTCACATCATCTCCAAGGTCGTGCCTGCTCTGCATTCCGTGGCTCTACTTCAAAAGGACCAATACTTGGGAAACAGTAAATTCTCCGGGGCCACGTGCAATGGCTCTAACTTCAAGGCCGGGAGGACGGTCTGTCTGATCCTCCTCTCCTTCATCTCTCCTCTTCCAACAACTGGGTCCCCTGCACAGCCCACAGGCTCAGTTCTACTACTTGTTCTCCAACTGATCCTGCCTCTCATCATCATCATACTCGTCTAAAGACCCCTGGCCCAGATGCCCCTGCCCTACTATTGTGACCTGTTTTGGGAAACGGTTGCTGTCATAGTCCCAAAGCCCAGTACCACCTCATTCCTCAACCCTGGCCCAGTGCTCAGCCTCAGTCCCACACTCCAAGCGTCAGTCCCAGTGCCCACGGGACAGCACAGTGGTAACAGGGCGGTGGCCAATAGTGGCTTCGGAAGCACGTGCTCGTCTGAGAATTTTGCGTGAGTTCTTTCACTGAATCCCAAAGAGGGCCGTATCAGGCAGTTACTACGGGCACTCCCACTTTACCGATGAGGGAGCTGAAGACCAGCTTACCAAAGGGCGCTGGCCAGTAAGGGGTGGTACCCGGAAGTCCCTCTGACAGCCCCATGTCAGCTGTTTCTCTGGATTCTGCTCTGTGCAGGCCTGAGCTGGATGCCCCCCACTACCACTGCTTCCCCTATCCCCCCATCCCCACCTGCCCCCCACCCCCACCCCGGCTGGCGCTGAGCCCCCGGTCAGCTCTGCCCTGTGGCCATGGGTGGTCTCAAGTCCCAGGCCTCTCTCACTCCCTAGAACTTTGGGTTCCTGTCATGTCTTTCAAAGAAGACATGGGATTTGACATGACCTGGAGGAATAGGCACAGGGTGTGGGATGGCCAAAAAAAGGCCAGAAAGCAAGTTTGGTGACTTCCAAATGTAGACTCCATGGCAGCATCCGTGAGGCTGGCTCCCTTGCTCCCTCATTCACTGGTGGTCCCAGAGCTATGACCGCAGGGGCTGATGGCAGCCAAGCCCACCCCACCATCCAGAGGAAGCTGAGTTGTGCAGCCCTGGCCCTTAGAAGCTCTGTGAGCTTGAGGCAGTTCCATGGGGCTGTGAAATGGGGCTGATGACATTGACCTTGGGTGGCCTTGGTGAGGATCTATAAATGGTTCCCTTTCATGCCCTTTCCTCATTGGCTCCTGCTCCCCTTGATGAGGATGGTCTCCTGATGCCAGAGATGGCCTCTCAGGGTGAGAAGCCCAAGCAGTCCCAATGACACCCACCATGTGGCCGCAGGGACCCGAGCACACTCAGCATGCTGGAGGTAACTACGGGGTCCAGGCCCCTGATTCTAAACAATGGTCTATTCTGGAGCTTTAATTGCTCATCAAGGGGAAGGCAGGCTCTGGGCAGAGACCAACCCTGGGGGGTCTAGACAAGCATGGGGCAGAATGTATAGCAAGACACAGGTACAGAATTGCCAGCCCACAGGTTACAAGTCCCAGACTGTCACCAAGGGAGGGTGCTTAATTAAAAAGCCTCTGGGGTGAGCACCCTTACAGCGTATAAATGGGGAAACTGAGGCCCAAGGAGGTGAGTGCTTCAATTCCCTGCCTCAGTAAGCATTCATCAAGCACGTTCTCCAGGCTGGCTTCATGCTCAGTCATAGAGACCTGTACAAATGGGACATGTGCAAACACAGTGCCCTGTGACAAGTGCCAGGAGGAGGCATGGATGGCAGAGCAAGGCACACCACCCTAGTCGCATGCATTCACTCACCCATTCACTGACGTGCTTGGTTCTGAGATGCGCCAGGCACTGTTTAGTGCAGGAGACACAGCCCCAAACCAAGTCCAGTCCTGGCCTTTATGGGGTCCATGGCAGAGACGGGCAGTCACAGATAGATGAAGCCACCTATGATGGATAGTCAGGGCATGTAAGGCTATGAAGAAAACCACAGCAGAGGACAATGGCCAAAGATAGGTGTTGGTGTTTTAGATAGATAGTCAGGTGGATACTAAATGACAAATTCACTTCAGCCCATGTCATAGGCAGAACAATGGATGTTGTCCTTTCTGAGGAAAGTGGGGAACCGAGGCCCTGAGATGACCTGTCTCAGGGGTCACAGAGAACCAGCAAGAGTCAGGATCTGCCTCAGGTCTCTTGTCTCACAGGCCAGAGCTGGTCCCCGTAGGGCAGGGCAGCCCCTTGCCCCATAGCCATCCTCCCTCCCTCCACCCTCCCAGTGAGGGAGGGAAGCAACCGGCAGCCCTGCTGCATTAGGGGCCAGAGCCAGGCCCCTCAGCCACCACCACCTCCTCTCTCGCCACTCATCCACACTGGCCTCTGTCAACCGAAACCGACAGCCAGATCCTCAGTCCTCAAGACATAGCAGACCGCTCCCTCCCCACCTTCCCCTCCCACAGACGTCAGTGGTGTCTTGTTGTCAGACCCACGTGGTCCCTCCACTTCTGAGCTGTGTGACCTTGACACGTTCAGCAGAGCATCTGTCAAAACTGGATGTTGTGCCATTCTCGCAGAGCTGTGGGAGAATTGAGTAAAGTGAAATGTAAAATGCCCACAAGTCTGATGCCCACCGTGGGCTTGAGAAGCGTGTGGGCGTCTTCTTTCCCGCATCAGTTCCCTCCCACTGGGTCTGGCGCAAGGCCCAGAGCATCACTCCCTCCTCAGGGCTCCCACAGCTCTGAGCGCCTGTGTTCACTGCCTGTGTCTGTCTGGTTCTGGGACAAGATCCACGGTGCCTGGGGAGCAGCCTCTGGCCCCTGCTCAGCTTCAAGCCACCAGCTCAGGGCACACTTGGTCTTAGCCACTGCTCCATAAGTGTCTCCTCATGCAGCCTTCTGCCAAGAAAGCTGAACTTGAGGAATAATGGGGATGGTAGAACCACAGATTCAGTCAGCTTCTCTACCAGCCTAGTGACCCTGGACAAGACATGGGGATAATAATTGGTAGCCAAGGTTCTGCAAAATTGCACGGTAACTTCAATAGTTATTATTGTTTCCATCATACAATCATAGCTTAAGACAAGGGTTTATTCAGTTGGTAACCTGGTACTACAATCCTTTCTACAATGTCAGCCCGTGCCGCGTTTTGACGGCTCCTGAGCGCTAGAAACTTCACTTTGCCATGCGGAGCTCTGCAATGTGGAGAAATGAGTGGGTAGTGAGAGAGCCTGGGGGAGGGTCTGGGGGAAATGCAGGATGATGGTGGGAGGGTGTTGGCAGCTGAGAGCACCCGGAAAAGGCACCTCCAGTCACTGGGCCAGGGAGCGCTCCCTGAGGTCGCCCCTCCACTGTGAGTGCCCCTTCCCAGATAAGCTCCCACCAAGGTGCCTACTCAGCCCAAGGCTTCGGAGCCGGCCCGGCCCTTCCAGCACACAGCCTGCCTAGGCTGCCTCCTGCCCGGGCCTGCTCAGTGGCTGGACCACAGGGGCCTGGCTTCTCAAGCCATGATGTATGATTCAAGACTGATGAGCTCACCAGCCCACGGGGGGAGAGTGATCTGAGGGGAGGCCAGAGGAAGGCCTGGTTATGGATTTTAACCCTCTGATGTTACTGGCTGGGAATTTAACATCAATAATTCAAGGCAGTAGGGAGAAGGGGATGAGAAAAAATGTGAAGGAGAGAGCGAGGGAAGGATTGAAAGGGAGAGAGGAAGGGAAGGAATGGGGGAGGGGAAGAAGAAAAGACCTGAAGCGTAGATGCATTGACTGTTTTCCACATGCCACTTTAGCACCTTTGAGCCTTCTTATAATCTGTGAGGCAGGTACTGTTAGTCCCATTAACCAGATAAAGAAACTGAGGCTCAGAGAGGAAACGCAAGGGCTTCGGGGAGGGGTGGGGGGTGGAGGGTATGGACCCAGCCTGTTGATTTCAGAACCTAGGGTCTTTCCACTACACCTTGACTCCAGAGTGTAGCCAGGAGGGTCCCTGAGACCTCAGGACTCCCAGCCCCAGCTCACGCTCCAGGGCTGACACGTGGCTAGATGAGCTTGGAGGGCGTTGCCCCCTGGGAGAGAAACCAGCCACTGGCCTTCTGGACAGCTCCAGAACTTTGTTGCTGGAGCTGAAAAATTAACTGCTATATTTAAAAGCATTGTTCAGTTGCTATGGCAACAGAGGGGCTAAGAATAATATGAAAAGATGATATGCCAGGTTGTCACTGGCAACCCAATTTTAAGGGTGTGTGTTTTAAAAGAAGTTGGGGGTGGGGGTATGTGGCGAGGTTCAGACTGTCTTCCCTGCTTCCATCTGGCCTGGTGACATGTCCAAGAGGCAGCCAAGCCTGGGATCAGACTGGTCCATCCAAGTCAGGGGAGAGCTGGCTTGGCCTGGCCTGCAGCCTAAAGATAACGGAGGCTCTCATTCCCTAATTGCTGCCCCCTCCTGACAGCCTTCCACGGCCTCGGCAGTCTCTCTCAGCTGTGGAACCCCAGCCGGAGGCACCTCTTAAGCAGATGGCCCCAAAATAGCTTCTTTGCTCGGCCTGGGAGCTTGCAGCCAGCCTGGCAGCCTCCCTGGGGACCACCAGGGAACACAGATGGTTGGGGGAGAAGAGCAGGAGACAGATGTATTGATCTGTGCCTGGACATCAGGGCTGGGAGGGGGCCTGCGACACACGTGGTCACAGGAGGGGCCTGGCTCTGTGAGGAGTCCTGGAGGGAAGCCCTAGGTCTGACCTCGTTTTGGAGCCTGAGCCCTGGGGACCGGGAGGGCACCCACAGCAGGCCTGGGGAGGAATCAGGAGGTGTATGGGGACTGTGACCACCAGCCAGCTGCTTGTCAAGGCTGGAATGGGAGTACCCATGGAGACGTGAAGAGCTGGACAGAAGAAGAAGAACAAACAAAATCCCTAAGCAGGTTTATTAGCAGTCGTGTGTTGGAAAGAGATCTGTTTTTACCTCTGTCACAGTCATGAAGCATGGAGGAAAGCCATGAACTCAGTCTGACCAGAGTTCCCATGTCAGCTCGGTGACCTCCTGCAAGGCCCTTAGCATCTCTGGGCCTCAGCCTTCCCGTAGGGAAAAAGACGACAATTTTTTTCTCAGGACTACGGTTGGGTCTCGATAAGTGGAAAGGTACAAGGTGCCAGGCCTGACACATGAAGTATCCTCAGTAGACAGCACCAGCCACCAGGAGAAACCGTCTACCTCTATGTCACGCCTACTCCAGGGAGGCACCTGCGCAAATACCTAAGGACTGAGGTAGAGCTGGGGACGTGTCATTGCACAGAGATGGCCATTGAGGGGGCTCCAGAGTGGCCAGGCATGCCTGGGGGGGTCAGGGAACTCCCAAGGGAGAGGAAAGTCCAATCGACTGAGGGTGACAGAGAAAGGGAAAGACATTCCAGGCAAAAGAAGTGACTTGAACAAAGGCAGTGGGATGGAAAAGCACTAGACGGGTCTGAGAGCAGCGGACAGGCTGGCTGGGCCAGTCTACCGGCAGGAGCGGTCGGCCCCCAGCGAAGGGAAATGACCGGGTCCATGGTTCAGAAAGGCCCCTGTGGGATTCAGCAGGGAGGCCAGATGAGCCTGGTGAATGGAGGCAGGAAGGCCCACAGCGGGGCTGGATCAAGAGTCCAGGCCAGACATACAGGGGCCGGGGCTAAGGCAGGGCAGGGCTTTCCAGTTTACAGGGCACGTCCATGTCCACATTCCCATTTGACCAAGTCAGGATAGAGAGAGGGTACTGCCCCGCCCAAGCTCTCCCTCCGCCCTGCCTACAGGGCTTCCCACAGGCTGGGGTACCCCCCATGCACACAGTAACCACATAGTGATTCCCAAGCAGTCCTTAGAAGCAGGTACGTCCCGGAGAGCTGGAGGGTCCCAGATGAGGGAGAGGTCTCCTGAGTGGGTGCGGTCAGGAGGGCATTCTGGGCAGAGAGTCTGGTGCCAGTAAAGCTCGTTGAGGGGACAGGTCACAGGGCACTGGAGAAATTGCTCCTGAGCCCTGCTGCAGCAGAGAGGCCTTCCGCAAGAGCCCTGGGAGGAAGCGGGCTGGAGATTGGGGCCGGGCTGAACTGCAGACTGAGGAGCTGCCTCCTCTTGTGGGCACTGAAGACCTGTGGGGAGCCAAGAGGGGCAGGGGGAGGATGGGGAGATGGGAGCAAAGCAGTTTTAGGGAGTCACGCTGGCTCGGACCTCTAATTCTCTGTTCCCCCTTCCCCAACTCTCACACAGGATCCTCCTTCTTCTCCAGCTGCCTGAGCCCCCACAACAGACCTCAGAGCCCAAGCAGCGTGTCAGGGGACATGGGCACGTTTATTCAGCAACTACTCTTGCGTCCACAGAACACAGCCCGTTCCCCAGGCCTCTGCCTTGCTGTCTGCCCTCTGGGGACAGCTATTTGCTTTACGGCCTTCTCTCTCCGGGCACACTTCTGGTCTCACTTTCCCCCGGTGGAGGCATCCAGGGTGGTGTCTGGGAGAGCGGCTAGGCCTCAAGGGAGGTCAGGCTGAGTCAGCCTGAGGGCAGAAAGCTGCCCCCAGTGGTGTCTGCGGACCAGAAATTGGGCGGAGGTCTCTGGGCCAAATGCAGCCCATGACACTTGACCTTTCTGCCTCTTTCAACAGATCTTATTTAACACATAGCACCTACTAGGTGTCAGGCGCCAGTTTAGGCAATGAATCAGACAAACAAAACTCCTGCCCTCTCGGAGTTTAAATTCTAATTGTGGAAACAGATAACACTCAACAAATAAATGTTGTCAGGTAGCGATGAGCACTACAATCAATCAATCAACAATCAATCAATCAATCAATAACAACATGGAGAAAGGAAAGGAAAAGGAAGCAGAGGAGATGGTGTTTGAATTGAGGAGGTCAGGGAAGGCTTCTGGAAGGGGTGAGGTTCCCAGGGGGTGACATTTCAGCAGAGGTCTGAATGATGTGAGGGAGTAGTGAAAAAAGTGTTTTGGAGAAGAGCATTACAGTCAGAGGGAATGGCACATGCAAGGGTCCTGAGGCAGGCATGAGCTTGCTACGTTTCTCTGACTCTAGTGCTCTTAGGAGGTGGAGGAAGGCTCACAGAGGTTAGGTGATTTGTCTGGAGTCATGCTGCTGATGAGTGACTGAGCAGGGACAGAGGGCCAGTGGGCTGCCTGCCGGTCCAGAGTTCTTTTCTGCCACTACATGGGCATTGGCCACATTCCAGGGCCTGGGCTCCAGCCAGAGCGTGGGTGATGGCTGCGGGCGAGAGGCAGAACTGATGGTGAGCCAATCACTCAGTAAACAAATATTGTCTGAGCACCTACCCCGCACTAAGTTCTGGCTGTGCTGGCCCCTGGCATAGAGCAGGGCACATGTAGACAGAAACATGTGTGCTCCTGGAGCCCATTTTCTAGTGAAGATCAGAGAATATGGGGTCATGGGATTCCAGGACCCTAGAATCTGTGGTCAGAATCTGGGAGTCCCAGAATGCAAATGACTGAATGTCAGCCTCAGAGAGTTCCGAACCACCGAAGCTAACAGGACAGGTAGCAAGGCCCTTCAGCAGCAGCTGGCCATTGTCAGGAGGGAGGACCCAAGGCCAGGTGCATGGAGTCCCACGCATGGCAGCCAGGGGCAGAGCCAGCATCGTACACCCAGGAGTCTAGGGTCTTAGGCCCATGGGATGTCCATGGGCAATGGAGCAGAGCATGGGAATGCGGGCTGTGGATCTACACCCCATGCTTGCAATGGCATGGAATCTCTCTGAGCCTCAGTTTCCTCATCTGTCAAATGGGACTACTGTGGCATCTACCGTCCATAGTTGTTATGAGAATTAAGATAATATATGTAAAGTGCTTAGCAGGGCGAATGCCCCAAATGCTTGCAGTTGTTCTATTTACTAGTGAAATTTCAAGGGCGCTGGTGTCTCTGTTTGTAGGTGACAGAGATTAGACCCAGCTGGGATTTGAACAGCTGACCCACCCTGGCTAGCTTAGTAGCCCACAGAAGGTCTGCCTAGGCGTGTTAGCTGATAGAGAGTAAGAGTTGTTTCACTCTCACCTCGAAACAGAAACATGGTATGTGCGGCCTGGTGTGAGCCTTCCCCTCTCCTCTCCCCTCCCCTCCCCTCCCCTCTCCTTCTCCCTATTCCCTTCTCTCTCTGTCTCTATCTCTGTCTGTCTGTCTGTCTGTCTGTCTCTCTCTCTCTCTCTCTCACACACACACACATGTGCTGCAATTATGGCCATAAGATCCTGACCCACCCCAGGGCAATAGAAGCCAAGCAAGACCAAAGGGAAGGAGAGACGTTTCCAGAAGGTTCTAGCTGGAGGTTGAAGTATATATTTGAATCCTCTCTCTTGACTGGGCTGAAACTTGCCTTGATGAAACTTAGGGCCTCCCCAGAGATCAGGAGAGCAAGCGCCCGTGTCCAAGTGGGACTGATCAGACGCATGCCCTTGATATGGTGAGAGACAAGGCCAGACAGCTGGACAGGGGCTCAGATTGTGAGCAGTAGCCATGGAAGCAGCTGCACTAAGGGCAAGCCAGCACCCAGAGGACTTCCTGGGGGAGGAGGTAAAGGCAGAGGGTTGCATTTGAGCTTTGAAGGATGAGGAGAATTTGGCCAAATAGAATTTGTTGCTCAATATGAGAACAGCATTACAAGCAGAAAACAAAACAAAAGTACAGAGGCACAGAAGTTAGAACTTTTAGGATGCAGAGCAGCAGTGAGGTTTCACTGACAAGTGACGCTCTTTCTAAGTTGGAAGCAAGAAGTCTTTACCTCACCTTTGCCTTGAGCAAACAGCAATTCCTTCATTGACGTGAACAACTCTAAAAAACGTTGAGGCAGCCCTAAGCAAGCGCCTCCATTTTTCCGTCTCCCAAATGGGCACGTCCCTGACATGGGAGACTGCCCCAGAGCAGGTGTCCCTGACCAGCAAGCACTCACCGGCAGCCCCACACTACTCAGGGGGCCTGTGGCCAATTTCCCTATCCCCGCCAGGAAACCCTAGGCTCGTCTGAAAGCCTTGGGCTTCCTGGGACATCTGTCTTTCTGGGAGCAAAAGCCACAAAGTTAGAAAGATGCCATGGTGACCAGGCTCAGGAGGAAGGCGCACAGAGTCCTTCCTCAGCCTCACCTCAATCTCATGGCAGCCCCAGGTGGGATGATGACCCACATCTACACCACACTGGGAAACCGAACCTTGACGAGGCTCAGTGTCTTACCTGAGACCTATACCTAGTTAAGTAGCAGAGGTAGGATCTGAACCCAGGACTGCATGACGCCCAGCCTCCAAGTCTTCTCAGTTAGGCCAGGCTGTCTCTTATCCTAAACTGCACAGGCCAAAAATAGAACCTAAGACAGGAAGTAATTTATTCCCAGTTCTACAAGGACTCAGACTTTGGAGGGTGGTGAGGCTCAGCCACACCTGCCACTCCAGAGGCCCGGCCTCTCTGGGACAGAAGACGTGGTAAGGGCTTCAGCCAGGTGTCCCTTCCAAGCCATCCAGGCCCTTTCTATGCATCCCCTTTGCATCCTCAGACATCCTCCTAGGCCTCCATCATGTCCCAGGTGCTAAAAAGTCTTCAAAGCAGCCAGTGGATTCCACAGCACGCTCACTGAACCTGATGCAATTGCAACGCCACCTCTGAGCAGGCTGCTGGGGCTGCTCCCAGGCCCCAGACAGCAAATCTTACAAGGACTAAAGAAGGGAGATGCTGAAGTTTTCTACATTTGTGGATATCCTACAGACTGGGTGGTGCAGTCATAGGTTGAATCCGTTTAGACATAGTGGAAATAGCTTTGAGTTTGTCTACCAAAAGAAATGTGTTCATCCAGTCCCGGCTTACCCAATTCAAGCACTGAATATCCCCCATTATTTATGATTCCACCTTTCAACGGTGGTGGGACAGGGAAATTATGTGCCATTCCTATGCAAGCTGTTGAGGGCACTAGAGGTGGAACCGCGAGTGTGCCTGCCAGTTAGTGGCAGGGAGATCAAGCCCCGAGCTTTCTAGGAAGACAGGACCACATCTGCACACGCCTGGAGGCACGAACTGCACCATACTGCTGGGTGACCGCAGCATGGAGGTGGAGAGGGAGAGAAGAAAGGGCCAGGCTGAGATGCCACAAAGGAATCTTGTAAGTTGCTCTAAATCAAGCTTGTTCAACCCACGGGCCACATGCGGCCCAGCACGGCTTTGAATGTGGCCCAACACAAATTCTTAAACTTTCTTAAAACATTATGGATTTTTTTTCAACTTTTTAAAACCCATCAGCGTTTTATGTGGGGCCCGAGACAATTCTTCCAATGTGGCCCAGGGAAGCCAAAAGGTTGGATGCCCCTGGTCTAATGAAATCTGGCATCTAACCCTGGAGGGCACAGGGAGCTACTAAAGAATTTTATGCAAAGGGTAATATGACCAGGTTTGTGTTTTTGAAAGATCTTCCTGGTGCACTGTGGAGAATAGACTGGAGGGGCATAGTGGTAGCAGTTAGAAGCAGCTGTAGAAAACCACGTAAGACAAAGTTAGCAGCAGTGGGGGAGGGGGGGACACACCTAACAACTCTTGCTTGAGTCAACAGGACTTGACTGCCTTGAATGGGGTGGGGGTAGTGCATCAGAGATGAGGCCTGTGTTTGGAACATCCTGCCCCTTCCCAGGGGTCCTGCTTTCTTTGCCACCATCTCCATCCTCATCCCATTTTGCCATAATCGGAAGTCATGGAATTCTAGGGGGAACTCCATGAAATACTGAACTTCTGGCTCCATCACATGAACTGGGAACAATTTTACTAGCAGAAAATGCGCCCGCCCCACAAAATCATAACCATGCACACACGTTTACCATAAGAAATACGCCACAAAACAGCAGCACTGGCTGATTCTGTCATTCCCATTAATACGCGCTTGCTACTTGCACATTTCACTTTATTGCCCGGAGCACTCATTAGCCGTCAAACAGTAGCTGTTGCCAGGAGCATAAGAAAAGCCAATGGGAGAGAAACATAAAATTGAGATAATTCTAAGTAATAATTTTGTTCTTTACTACAATGTGGGAAGAGACAGATAGCAATCGAGTTTAGCAGAGGAACATCTCAGCACAGCTTCAGAACATGAGTGAAGCACTCTTGTAGGTTTCTACATGGGTTGGAGAGCAATTTGATTAAGTAGTTCATGCTGAAGAATGAAGGACCAACAGGGTACTCTGACCCTGCCTGAAGGCCCTGGCAGCTCAGCCTTAGAGATGGAGAGTAAGGAGCTCTCCCGCTTCCTTCGAATGTCGTCACCGGCATGGGCACCCAGAGAGGACAGCCTGCAGTTCCTCCTGGGATCCCAGCAGCCTAAGCATGGGTCCTCCTCTCTAGGTTTGCAGGGGCAGCAGTAAGCAGTGTCTTTCACTACCATCCACTGTCACCTTCCAAAGCCACTCCGAGGAAGCAAGCTCTTAGTCCACTGGAATTACTGGAGAAGAAGCCCGTAGCCTCGGTGGCTTATGAACAACAGGAAGGTCTCTCAGTTCTGGAGGCTGGACAGTCCAAGATGAAAAAGCTGGCAGATTTGGTGTCAGATGAGGACCCACTTCCTGGTTCATAGATGGCTGCTTTCTCACTGTGTCCTCACATGGTGGATGGGAAAAGGGAGCTCCCTGGGTCCACCTAATCATCTCCCAAAGGCCCCAACTCCTAATGGCATTTATTAGGTGACTTTCAGGTGGAACAGAAACCTAAAATCGAGGTAAAAAAACTGCTTACTCTGCAAATGCAGCTTCAAGATAAGTCTTCTATATGCTCTTACCACCACCAGAATGCTGGGGAAGCTGGTTTCCCCAGAAAAAAGGGGGCCACATCCCCAGGTAATGCCTAGAACTAAATGAACAGGAGGAGGGGCCAACTAAAGTGGGTACAATTGTTCATCAAGAACACCATTCTGCAGGTGGGAAAACAGAGGACCAGAGCCAGAGCCTTGCCCTGAATCACATTCCCAAACATCTGGCCACACCCTCCCTTCCTGGCCCTCTGAGACGTGCAATGGCGACTGGAAGCCTCCTGCTCTGAGCTGACGTCACAGTCTGAGAGCAGGTCATGGGTGAGGGGAGCAGAGTGTGGCCGTGAGACAGGAAGCACTGAGGCATCTGGTGCCCTGTAAAGAATCAGAGGTCTGAGTCCCGGCCCCAGCTCTCACATGTGCCCTGGGCAAGCCTGGGCAAGTGACCGGGCCTGTCTGGTTTCCAGTGGCAAATCTAGACTGGCTGGGTTCCATGGGATCACTTCAGAGGCCTTCTCTGGCCATACAATTCCCTGTCCAGTGGGTGATGAACGAACAGTAGAAATGACTATTTTCATCTGATATGTAAGATGCAAGATTTTCCTGGTGATTATTCAATTTTGTCATATTCTACTTTTCAAGACACAGTTCTGCAGGGACAAGGGGGACGCTGTTGGATTTGTGGGTATAACTACAGGTGCTGACACTGGGACTGCATGGAGGTCACCTGTTGGGTCTTTCTGAGGCCACAAGCTCCATCCCAGGTGGGACAGCCCTTTTCCTTGATGGTGGCAGCCCCAGGCCTGGGCCAGGCTGGGGTGGGAGTCAGGCTGGGGCCTGCAGAAGCCAGAGAAGAACTCCGGAACAAGACAAAAACCTGCACGGGCATCTCCACCTGCAGCTTCACAATGACCGTCCACTGAACCTTTCCCACCCACAAGCCCACATCAGCTCAGGGAACGGTTGGGCCAGTTGTTTTTCTCCCAATTTACAGAGGAGGGAACTGAGGTTCAGAGAGGTCAAGTGACTTGTCTAAAGTCCCACAGCAAGTGGATGAGAAAGGCAGAACTGAAAGCAGGGACTCAATGTTTTCTACCCTCTTTGTATGAATCAGCCTACCCCATGCAGCATGGGTACGTACGAAAGCACATCTTAGGCTGTGAGTAGCATCTCTGCACCCAGAGTATTTTAGGAGGGGCAAAAAAAGCCGCCTGGCCTCTATCCCCGCACCACCTGTAACAGTCAGCGTGGCCACAGCTCCACCACGAGCCTCTCCCAGGAACAAAGACGAAGGGACGGTGGTTCCTTATAAGGGAAAACTGTTGAGAGAGGTGAGAACAGAGGCATCTCTTCCAGCTGAATCCTGCCACTTCAATGGGAATTGCCTGATGCAGCAGCAAAGGGATAATGGAGAATCTCCCAGAACCATCCAAATCCCAACTGTTATCTACAGCTGACGGCACCACTCCAAGCCAGCTAGGATGAGTGGCAGCCTGGCCGAAGGACCCAGACACATTGGACCAGTAAATAAAGCTCCTAAGCCAGGGTCAGTATGGAAACAGCATGGGAAGCAAGGCCACTGGTCCTCTGTCCCTTCCCCCGATATCCCCAAAAATATCCCCCAAAGACAGGCAGGCACCACCAGAGACAGCACTAGGCTCAACAACCCCGGGGGCCGTCGTACCGTGCCCGTCTTGCAAGTGAGAGCTAGACTCAGAGACAATGAGACTCGGTCCTCGGGGGTGGGGGTTGTGGAAAATGAGTGAAGATAGTCCAAAGGCACAAACCTCATTAATAAGAGAGTAAGTCCTGGGGGTGCAGTGCACAGCGTGGTGACTACAGTCGACACCTTAGTATACGAGTATATTTGAAAGTTGCTAAGGGAGTAGATCTTAAAAGTTCTCATCACAAGAAAAAGAAATGTTTTAACTATGTATGTGAACTAGATTTGGATCACCTCACAATACATACAAATGTTCAATCATTATGTTGTATACCTGATACTTAAAAAAATTGTTATAGGTCCATTAGACCTTAATTAAAAAAAAACAGGGGGAATCCGGGATGGCTCAGTGGGTTAAATGCTCACTTTGCAGCCCCGGGGACCCGGTCTGAATTGGGGTGTGCTTCCCATGCAGGAGGCCCCCAGCTCAGTTCCTGCTCTGTGTGGACCGTACCCACCTGTGTGGAATGAGCCATGTCGAAAACTGATGATGTACAACTATGGAGACTGCTCTGGGCCCTCCCCCTTCTCTCTGTCTCTCTCTGTCTGTTTCTCTCCATCTCTGTCAAAAATAACAAAACACATCTTTAAAAAAAGAGCTACGGATGCTTGTTCTTGACCAAGAATAATGGTGGTAGATGATGTTTATCAGATTCTTATAATACGATAGCCTATTATCCGTCTGCTCACACCAGTCTCACAGTTGACCTCTTTTGGACATTGAGGGCAGAATGTCACACAAGATATTACAGCAAGAGGCCATGCTGAGGTTTGAACTGGGGGAGCTGGGCTCTAGAGTCCAAGGGCTTAATCATTCTGCGCTACTGCCTCCCATGCTGCGGCAGAGGGACTAGGGCCAGTCTGGGTGGGCCCAGGGACACTAGTGGAAACATGTGGAGGAAGAGAGCCCCGCTTTGGGGGACAAAGGTGTGGGGTGGAAGGGAAGGCAGTCAGGTCTGAGCTCATTGGGAAAAAGAACTTTCCCAGCCGCACTGCTGTGTGACAGGAGACATCTGCCCGGGCAGAGCTGAGCTTCTTGCCCTCTGCAGTCCACGAGGCAGGAGGCCGTGTGCAGGGCATGGAGGAGGCTCCCTGGCACGGCAGGAATTATACTGACTTAGAGGGCACAACTGGTCACACTGTCTTCCTGTCTCACACCTACCTTCGTGCCAGCCTTGGTGGCTCAGTACAGAAGGCACAGATGGTCATTTCTGCCTCTGGCCAGATGTGGGGCCCAGATGTGAGGCCCAGTGAAGGCCTGTTAGCAGGGAGATGACCACAGACATGGGAGACTGAACACAGAGGCAGATCCTGGAGACACAACTGGTACGTACTGAGTTTCTCTAACTACTAGCTCTTTGAGCTTTGCATGTGTCACCTCGTTTTCTCCTCACATCCTTCGAGGTGGATATTCTTACTCTCATTTCACAGCTGAGGAGACGAGGCAGAGGGCCCGGGAACTCGTAACCACTGCCTAGCCTCTCGGGGCCATCTGCGAGCGACCTCGGCTTTCTCACTTCAGGGAAGAGTCAGGGCAGGGGCTCCTTCCTGTCCCTGCCCCCAGACCCAACTGGGACCCCAGCCAGGAATCGCCCAGGGGATCCCAAAGTGGTAGGAAGGGGCTGGGCCCCCACCGCCCAGCAGGAGGATGGGTGGGGGTGGGGTGGGGGGGACACTGCCAGACGGAAATGAAAGTGGCCTTGAAAAAAAGGAACGAGGGAAGAAAAGCAGAAACTAAAACAAGTGACAAAGAAAATGAGAGTGTCCAGAGGAAGTGGCTGAGGGGTGCGGCGTTGGCAGAGGAATCCCCCCACAGCCTGGTGTTTCCTCTCTTCTCAGAGACAGGAGGGGAGGCAGTTGACCAACGGCCCTGAGCCCCCGCCGTCACCCCCTCACCTCGGCCCAGAGGCGGCCGTGGCTTTGGTGAGGAAGGTCTTCCACCAGAGCCCTGACTCAGAGCTCAGAAGCCGACGACTGCTTCCGGCTCCACGCTTGGGGAGGTGGATTAGGGCCTCAGTTTGCTGTCTATACCAGGGGTGGCCAACTTTTCTGTATATAAGATCTACCGGTACTTTTTATCTTAAAAGTGTGTCGCGATCGACTTGTTGGCCACCCCTGGTCTATATGATGGGTATGATCACCCTCAGGCTACAACCACCACTGGGAGGACATCCTGAGCCAAAGCCGGGGCGGGCGAATGGAGCTGAGAAGTCCCGGCTGTGCCTGGGGCTGTGCTCAGAGCAACTACAAGATGCCTGAGGTGGAGCATTGCTGTCCGGTTCCTTGAACAAAAATTTATCTGACCCTCACAGGTTCTTAACCACTGTGCTCTATTGGCTGTAGGAATAAGAAGCTAAAGAAGGTCAGGCCTTAACCCTAATCAATTTAACAGTTAAAAAAATGGGGGGGGGCGGTTCTTATCCCAATTATAGGCTCAGTAGACAGACACCCATCTCCTTATTCCAACTCTCCTACTTGGAGCTGGTTCACCTCGGACAAGTGACTTGGCCTCTCGGAGCTCCCTTCGTCATCTGTAAAGTGAGAGCAAGAAGCATCGCCACCTTGCAGGTTGTGAGGGTTCAATGAGGTCCTATGTGGGTAAAGCACTCGGCCCAGAGCCAGGCTCACAGCTGTCCACCTGGGCCCAGCCTGGAGGGAGCGTCGTAATGATGGGAACACCAAGGCCTGGGCCCTCTGTGCAGGGACAGGGATGAGGGCAGCTCTGTCCGGGCGTCAGCACAGGCGGGGAGCGGGAGGTTGTGAAGGGATGAGCAGAAGTAAAGGCTCAGAGGCAGGCTTGTCTTCATAGGGTGTGGGGCTCTTGGATCCAGGACCCCCTGCATAGGGCTCAGACTGGGTGTAGCAGTGACACGGGCATGATGCTCCCGTGAGCGCCTGACTTCTGGGCGGCCTTTATTTTAGCCCTTTTCTGCTTCGGCCGGCTGCCTCCAGATGGACTCAGGGAATTCCCCCAGCGGGGAGCACGGGATTCAAGGCCTAGAGCAAGGGCAGCGCTGTGGTGAGGGTGTCACAAGGCACAGTCTAGGGTCACAACGAGGGGCAGAAGGGGGTTTCTCTGCCATGTTTGCTGGGCACTGACGGCCTCGTTTGCATACAGGGCAGCTGCTGCTCCAGGTTGTCACCTGCCTCTCTCTGGCTAGTCTCACTCTCAGTCACAGCTCCCCCATACTGACTGGGGGTTGCCCAGGCTGCTGCAGCCATATAGCCCCCACACTGCCATCCAGGAACTGCCAGCAATCAGACTACCGGCTTCATCCCGCGCAGGGCTTCTGCTCACTTCCCCAAGCATCCATGTCTCCAGCTGTAAAACGGAGATAATAACCGCCTCCACCTCCCAGGAGGACTGTGGGAGGAAATGAGGTCCTGGAGGGAGTGCACTTGGCAGGGAGACCCCAGAGGGGCTCAGCCATCGGTAGCCCCTCTCCCCTCCTTGTCCACCAACTTCCCACGTTACACCGGAGGGGCTGGGCATGTCTGGGCCCAGTTTATCCTGCACCCTGGCTCTGTGACTCGAGGTAACTCACTCTACTCTCTACACATCAGCGTACTTACCAGCAAAATGGAGAAGAAACTGAGCAAGCCTTGGTCCTCAGGAGAGAAGAAACAGCTGACCAAGTTCATCCTCACTGCCCTCACCCTCTCCTTTTACCTCGAGGTTCAGTGTGCTTCTGAACCCCCTTCCCAAACCTGCTGTTGGGAACCCAATTTTAGTCATTTACGTTTCAATCTGAGGAGCCCCCAATGACTTTAGAGCTGGACTATCCTTACAGGAGTTCTAACCTCCTCCCTCCCAACTCCATACATATTTTATAGAAGGAGACAGTGAGGACAAGTGACTAAGGAGAAGGTCCCCAATTGAGGTCACTAGCTTGTAAGCCACAGAGTTGGGCTCGAGACAAGAGCCTCCTGAGTGTTCTGACCCCCCCAGCCCCCAGCCACAATTCCCTTCCTCTCATCATGTCAAATGAACGCTAGGTCAGCCCGCCCAGTATCTGGTTCTGCGTTGAAAGGTGCAAGGTGCTGGCGACCGGGGTTGAGAAGGTTGTGTTCCTGCTTTCAGCATGTATGGACCTGATGTGTCCCCATGGGAATTTCTAGTGTCCCTCTCACCCACTACTGCTCTTGAGCCTCATACCAGCCTGGGGAGGGAGGCAGGGAGGTGGCATGATTGTGCCTATTTTCCAGATGAGGATACTGAGGCCAAGAAAGGGTAAGTGACCCGGCCAAGGTCCTACAGTCGGTCGGGGATGATCATTTGTAGCCTTAGGAAATGCAATTGCAGAGTAGGGGCTCTCCTCTTCCCTTCCCCTGGGGCCCCTCAGGAGACCAGGAAGTCCTCACTGCGCAGAACCCCCCTCTGTCCATTTGCCTAAGGCCTCAGAAGCTGGCAAGGCTCAGCTCAAGGAGGACTCCATTGTGAGGGGAGCACCGAAGCCCAGGCCTCTGCCTCCCTCACTGTGACCTTGAACATCTACCTCTTCCCTCCTTGAGCCTCAGCCCCCTTCCCTGCAGAGGTGAGGAGTAGATGAGCTGACCCTTCAACCTGCTCCCCTCCCTGACCTGGACGTCCCTGGTGTCCAAGACACGGGACCCTCCTGCTGCAGTGCCAGCACCCGGAGAGCCAGCTGCTCCGTCAGCACTCACTCCTGGGCCAGGCCTGGGAGGGGGCGTCACTGGGCCACCAGAAGGCCGCTACAAACGCTGCAGCCCAATGCCCGGGGGACAGAGGGTGGAATACATGCCGGCGGCTCTCGGGCTCTCTGCGTGTTAATAATGCATGGGCAGCCGGCGCAGGGCCCATCACAGGCCTGAGGTCAGGTGGCATTAGAAGGCCTCTAATGGTCCTGATTAGCTGGGGAAGGCTCCCAAGTGGGATGTGGGCAGCACGGGCGGGAAGCCAGGATTCCGGGCACTTAGACCCTACAGGTGGGAGGTTTGGGGGTGGGGGCAAGGGAACAGTTTGCATAGACCAGAACCCCATTCAGAGGATTAAATGGAGTGAGCTGAGGCTTCCTTGAGGGGGCTGGTCCAACCCCTGCAGGCAGCTCACAAGGAAACAGAGTCGTCTTGGAACCGCAGGGCTGGAGGAGCCCTGTCCAAATCTCCCCTGGTGGCACCTCTGCCCCATGGCAGTACAGCCAGTGCCTGTATAACTCTAGGTTCAGGGGCTCACTACCCACTACACAGCTTATCTTGAAACCGGTCTGACTGGAAAGTGGATATGGCTGTGCCAGCCATCCTGAGGCCACATAGGAGCCCATGAGTGTTGGCTGAAGGAGCCAGGAAGCTGGGGAAAGGGGCTGACATGCAAGATTGAGGTCCTGCATCCTAATCCTGAGGGTCCTCTTTGTCCTCAAGCAGCGCCAGGCCACTGCCCAAGCCAGCTTCCCAGCCAACCATGGTGGTAAAGCCCCTGCCAGAATCCCTGAGCCCAGGCAGGGCCCTATAAGGCCCTGTGATCCTGTGAGCTTTGCAGCTCCATGCTGGGCACTCAGGACGAACAGTACGAAACCATCAGCCCATCATGTGGTGCCACCCCATGATCCTCGTCTACCCTTGTGCACACCCTGGACAATTCCCCCGCACTGAATGGAGCTGACCTGTAACCAATAGGGTGTCGTGGAAATGACGGCATGACTTCTGAGGCACAGTTATCAAAGACGTGCTTCCACCTGGCTCTCTCTTGGGGGAGCCCGCTGCCATCCCATGAGAACACTTGAGCAGCGCATGGAGAAGCCCATGTGGGGAGGAAGTGCAGCCAACAGCCAGCCCTGGCATGCCAGGCGTGGGAGAAGTCATCTCAGAGGCGGGTCCCTCAGCCCCAGGCCAGCCTTCAGATGACCACAGCGCTGGCCAACATCTTCATGCAGCCTCAGGAGTGGCCTGGAGCCAGAACTGCCCAGCTACGCTGCTTCTGAATTCCTGACTTACACACATGTTCTATGTTTCAAGCTTTTAAGTTTTGGGGTAATTTATCGTTAACAGATAACAAGCACCATCCTTAATAAATACTGGCCAGACCAAGGGATGACTCCACTGGCCAAGAGTGTTCTCTGCAGAAGAATCTAGCACTGAACGAGGCTCTCAGGACATCTGTAGGAGACAGAGAAGAAATAAACCACGTGGTCCTGGTTTTCTAGGAGGCCTGAGGCAGGTAGCAGACGACACTGACAGCCACAAGAGCAGGAGCAGTGCAGTGGGAGGTCTGTGGACAGGGTTAGATTATGCAGGTGACCTGTACGTGTCACGGGGTAAACAAACTGGCAGAAGCAAAACTCCCTGCTGCAAACACAAAGCAGTTCAGAGCATTCTGGGAAATCACACGGAGGAAATGTCATAGCAATCAGTTTACATGTTGGTCCCCGATGATCTAAGTCTTTGTTGTCATAGCCCCCAGGGACAGCTGGTATCTTCCTGACTGCCCTGGGCAACAGGCCATGTGGGGTGGCACTGGGAGCAAGTGACGAAAGTGGGAGTGGAGAAGATGACGACACAGGCCAAGGGAGGAGATGTCCTTGGACTCTGAAACCCTAGTGCTGACAGCCAACTTCCCAGTGCCTGAGTACTAAGTGGCAATTACTGTAAAAAGCAAAAAGCTTGATAGTGGACAGTGGAGATTCTACCCAAGGCCTGACTCAATGTCCTCATCCACCGCACCCTTATTTTCATCTCCTCCAGTTGCCACTCTCCATCACGACCCCAGACCCCTCTCCATCACGACCCCGGGCGCCTCTCCATCACGACCCCAGACCCCTCTCCATCACGACCCCAGACCCCTCTCCATCATGACCCCAGACCCCTCTCCATCACGACCCCAGGCCCCTCTCCATCACGACCCCAGGCCCCTCTCCATCATGACCCTGGGCGCCTCTCCCTCATGGCATCGGGCACTTGGCTCTGAGGCTGCAGAATCCCGCCTCCACTCAGGCTCACCACCACAGGTCTAGGCTCCTCCCCACCTGGAAACTGGTCGAGGCCCAGTTTTGCCCCCACCACCTGCAGCTCTGTTCTTCACACTCAATTCCACAGCATCCTGTGTTTCCTTTCCAGACAGGGAGCAGGGGCTGCACCCACCAGGCCCACGGAGTCTCTGGGTCACCTGCAGTGGTAAATGGACCACGCCCGTGGCCTCAGACCATGACACCAGAATCGAGACTCGGCTACCACAGCAGTCGCCAACTTTTTTTGGCACCAAGGACTGGTTTCGTAGAAGACAATTTTTCCACAGACAGGGAGTGGGGGAGTGGGGGTGGTTTCAGGATGATTCAAGTGCATTACATTTATTGTGTACTTGATTTCTGTTATCATATTATTATTTTATTATAATATAATATTCTGTATAATATAAAATAGTTATACAACTCACTTGCCACTATAAATTAAAGCCTGCCACCAGAGGCAGCTTCATTGTCACTTGCCACTTACTGATAGAGTTTTGATAAGTTTACAAGCAATAGATTTATTAGCAGTCAAACCTCTCTGCTAATGTTAATCTGTATTTGCAGCCACTCCCAAGCTCTAGCATCACCGCTTCAGCTCCACCTCAGATCATCAGGCCTTAGATTCTCCTAAGGAGCCCACAACCGAGGTGCCTCACATGCGCAGTAGAGTGAGCTCCTATGAGAATCTAATGCCACCGCTGATCTGACAGGAGGTGGAGCTCAGGCCGTGATGCAAATGATGGGGAGCGACTGTCAATACAGGGGAAGCTTCGCTCGCTTGTCCGCCGCTCACCTGCAGCCCGGTTCCTAACCGTCCATGGACCGGTACCAGTGATGAAATGATGTGTTTAGTGCTTGGAGCGTTAGCAAGGTGCTTACAGGGCATTCAGAGCAAGCTGTTGTCTGTGGGGTACAATGTTTGTGACACCAAAGGCATCCCTTCTCCCATGTCACACTACTGTTCAGCAATAGGCCCGACAACACCAGTAAAGACTGTGCCAGCACACACCCTTGTTCAAGCATTTGACGTGCTTCAACACACTGAAACCTCCAACAACACTTGGCAGAAAGTACCCGTATCTCCATTTGACAGCTGAGAAAACTGAGGGCCAGAGACATGCCATCCTCTTGCCCAATAAGTAATCCACAGAGATGGAGTCCGTTGCAAATCCCGCCTTCGGAGCCCCTGCTGCACGGGAGATCCTCTGGCAGTTTGCAGCCTCTGGCACGCGGTGGGCGGTATGTAAATGCTCCCTATGACGGGGAGGAAGACACGCCGCTGACGCTGACGTGGTGGGGCTCAGGATTCACTTCTCTCCTCTGATTTAATGCACTTGGCAGGGTGAGGAGGAAGGGGTCCGTGTCCCCTAACGGTTGGGAAATGATGTGTGTGGTAGCGTGTGGCATCACGAGGAGGGGAGCCCACGCGGGCCAGCGTCACCCCAGGCCCGTACTCACAGGGCTAAAACAGGAGCATCCGGCCCGGCTCACGGCAACCTGTGAGCGCTCTGCCCTGCTCCCGCGGGGGCGGCGAGCTTCGGCTCGGGCTCTTCCCAGCTCCAGATCTAGGGACCCAGGCATTGTCAGAGGATTAAATGCACCCCTCCTTCACCCACCCCAGGCAAGCTCCGTGACAGAGTGAAGGAAGTCGGCACGCTCCCCACCTCCCACATGCTATCTAAATTCACCGCCAGACAAAGCCTTCCCTTTGTCCCTGTGCCTCCCTCCCTCCCTGCCATTCATGTGCTGAGCGCTTTCGCTTCCAGTAAGTGGAGGCTGGAGAGAGAAGAAAGCAAGCAGGAGAGGGGGAAAAACACAAACATAGGAGGTGTGGGGCGGTGGGGGGCAGCAACACTGAATCAGGGCCATTGTCCAAGTGACAACTCATTAAAAAAGTGTTCTGTAGGCTGTGTGGGGGAGCGGCCGCCTCTGAAGAGCCACCTTCCCGCGGGTAGGGAGGCAGCATCTCCAGCGCCCGCTCCGGAGGCCTGGGAGCCCATGCTACCTCACCAGGCCTCCATGCTCCCGTGTAGGAGGCCGTCTGAGGGTCCCAAAATTCGGATCGCACCCTGCTTAGAAGCAAGGAGCGCCCAGGCCTACTGCCTCCACAGCAGCCTTTCTGGGGAACCGGACAGGAGTCCACTCTCCAGCTCTCATCTGGGTCGCCCTTGGGTGCTCTCAGAGCCTCTCCCTCCAGGGAACAGCAGAAGGTATGTCTCCTGTGGGTGACAAGCTTCTTTGGCAACATGCCAAATGCTCAGCTCCCCCTGGAAGGGTGGGTGGGTCAAGAGAGGGTGGGGTCCTGGGGATGACAAGGCTCCCTGGCTTCAAGAAGAGGGAGGTGGGCCCACTGCTCACCCAAGTCCTTCTCCCCACGGAGAAATAGGATGACCCAGGGAACACTGTGGAATCTGAACAGGGGTCTTGAGAAAATGTGTCTCTCTGGATCCCGGCTTTCTCATCTGTGAAGTGAGAGGGCTGACCTACATGCCATACCCTTCCCTACCCCAAATACTTTGGGAGCATTTGCTTCGGGCAAAGGCAATCCTAGGAACCAGGGCCCAAATCTGTGGCTTCCTTCCGCAAACATGTTGACTCTGAGACGCTGAACTGAAGGTCCAGGAGGAGGACGCAAAGAAGACCACACGTGTGCTCTTGAGCAGCTCAGTCCAAAGGAAGAAACAGACCGAGAGCAGTGGCACCTGCACGATTAGGGTGTTATAACACCTGTCAGAAAGGGTGAGGCATTGAGGCAAGTACTGAAGGACCAGCAGTTCCAGCTCTTTCTCCACACAGAGGCCGCTGTGGTGCCTGGCTGAGGCCCTCTGTCCCCCCAGGGCTCCTCCTCCAGGCTCCAGCCACCCTCCACTTCTCAGACCACAGTGCCCACCCCCACCCACCCTCCAGACACCAACCACGAAGTGAGGCCTTCTCTGCCCTTGCCTTTATCCACTGAGAAACCTGCCCCCTCCGTTCCCAGCTCATGAGTGGGGATGCCCACTTACAAGCATAGACTCTGGGATGGGGTTGGCCAGGGTTCAAAGCCCAGCGGAGCCACTTAGAAGCTCGGTGGCCTCAGGAAAGCCGCTTAACGTATCTCAGGTCCGTGTTCTCATCGGTGAAGTGGAGTGAAGAGGGACTGCTGGCAGGGTTGTCTGTGCAGGGAGAAGCTGAGCGAGGTGCCCAGGCCTCCCTTCTCCCATGCCCACTGCTGACAATGCTCCCCGCAGGCTCATTTGCCCCGGCTGAGCCCTGCCTTCCTTCATAGCTCAGATGAGACCCTCTCTCTGTCATGAAAGGTCGACTTTCCAAGCCTGGTTGGTACATCTTTGTGTCCCCAAAGGGCCTGAGACAGACCCTTGTCACTGGACTTAGTGTCCTGGGCTACAACAGCCCATTGACTCATCTGCTGTCCCACTAACCTCTGAGAACCTTGAAAAGAACCTTGTTACAGCAACTCGTCTGTTTTAGCCTCCTTGATCGACAGGCGAAGAAACCGGGGCTCCCAGGAGACAGATGACTTCCCAAAGCCACATGGCTAGTTAAGCAAAGGTGGGGTCTGGAACTCAGCCCCAGTATTTCTGTGCGACAACTGCACCGTCATAAGGGCTGTTAATGCCTTAGACCAAGGCCTTGGTGACCATGAGGAGCCTGGGCCTGTGACAAAACAAGGGAGAAAAATATTTTTTGGAAAGGGGGCTTTTTATGGAGAAAATGGCTTACAGATTTGTGAGACTCTGTGGCCCTAGAAGCGTCCTTAACCTGTCCTGGCATGTCCCTCAAGCTGACACCTTTCCTACCTCTGTTCTCTCTTCCATGTCACTGTAATGTGTGAAGAATCTAGACCCAGACCCATGTCTATAGAAGACCAGGAAGCTCAGGCATATGATTGGCCTGAGGCCACAGCCAGCAACACAGACACTCAAATTTGACATCGGACACTTCGAGAGGGTCGGGTCCTCTTTCAGGCCTGAGTTGCATGCTTCCAATGGAAGGGACACCCCATTTGGAGCAGGCCTGCCACAGGCCTTTCCCCCTGGTCAGGAGGAGCCAGTCCGGCAGGTGCGGGACCTTGGCGTTGTGCCAGGAGTACACACACAGCTCAGAGCATTAGGTCTATTGGGAGATTTCAGGGGGAAAAGAAACTTTTTTTTTTAAATTTAAAACAAACCCTGATAAAACCATGGAGAAGACTACAAAATGTTATGAGAATGTTTCAGGGAAAACACAGTCTCCCAAGAAATTTATTCAACCTTCTCTGTGGAAAGGTGTGAGAAATACTTGGTCCAACCCTCTCACAGAACAGAGACAGGCACGGGAGCCCTAAGGCAGCAGGTGACTGGCTCAAGGTCACACAGCCAGGCCTCCAGCACCTGGACTAGGACCCCACAGAGAAGCATCGGGTCCAGGCTTTGTGGCCAGACAGCCCCGTACTCCAGGCCAGGTTCTGCTGCTGTGTACTCGCCGGCCTGCCATTGGTCAGTCCTCTCCGAGCCTCAGTGCCCTCCTCAGGAAAATGGGGCCATACTCTTGGCAGCGTCTGAGCTAATGCCATCAGGATGCACAGGCATGCCACAAGCAGCCAGCTCCCTGCCCTCCTCTGTCCCCCCCTGTCCCCGTGAATAGCATCAAGAACCCTAAGAGCAGAAAATCCCCACGTCAGCACTAAGATCCGCAGATGGGGGGTGACAGCTCCTTTCCTGTCTGTGATGGACCAAGGTGCTGTTCCCCCACAGCATCCCATGCCGTCCCCCAAATGCAGCATCCAGATGACGTCTGTGCTGAGAGTAACCTCATGGCCACCGGAAGCCTGAATTCCCTCCGCTGCCCACCGCTCCTCAGAGAGGAGGCAGGAACGTCTGAAAAGAGAACCCAGACGGATGGCCGTGTGGCACGACGCGAGGAGCCCTCCCTGGCCGCGGCCGCCGCTGGGCCTTTCCGGGCAGCCCGGAGCAGGATTTCAACATCTCCAGCCGGAGATCACGTGGGCAGGGCGGCGGTGGTGGCCGGGGACTCCAGGAAACCAGGCGCTTTCAGAGAAGCGCCTGGAGCTGGGGGAGCACTTTGGCCAGAGCCTAGTGAGGTCAGAGCGGCTCTGTTGTCCTCGGGGAGTGGTGGCCCCGAGAGGGAGGCCCAGCCTCGGCGGGCCGCGGCTTTCAGTGGTGGAGGCAACCCTGTGACAGGCTGCCCAGTGAGCAAGCACTCAGTGCTAGGCGCACGGAGCTCTGCGGACGAGCACACGGAGGCTCGGGGAGGGTGAGGAATGTGGTCTCGGTAGGTACTCGGGTCGTAAGAGAGTCAGGGTCCTCCCCACTCCCACCCTGCCTCCCTCAGAAGGAAGTCTGGGCTGCTTAAGACCCTTCTCATAACTGTACCCAAGTCCACCTAATATTTACAAACTGCTTCCCAGCCACAGACGGCCAATATTAATGATCTCACGGGCTTATCAGTGACCCTAGAGAGACAGAAAGGGTGATCCCAGCCACTTGACAGCTGAGAAAAACTGAGGCTCTTAGAGACCCTGCAACATGCTTGAGGCCAAGACTCAAGAGCACATTCCTAGTCCAGCCCCCAGAGCTGAGAAGAGAGAACACTGTGGCAGCAACTCCACATTGCCACACGCGACTCAAGTGTTTCCCAAGTATTTTCACAGCCACCCCAACATCCAGGCAGGGACAGCCCTTCCCGCCCACAACCACAGTGTAAGCAGGAAGTTGTCTCTTGTCATCTTAAAGGTGACAAGAGGGAATCAGAGTTAAAGTAACTTGCCTAAGGTCACACAGCTAAAAAGTGGCACCTCCAGGACTGAACCACACTGCTGGCCAGATGGCATAAAGAAGATGTGGGCACTGGTGACTGTGTGACCCCCCCATCCCCTGTGCTCCTGGTGACTGTGTTCCCCCCTGCCCCCCGTGCTCCTGGTGACTGTGTGACCCCCCGTCCCCTATGCTCCTGGTGACTGTGTGACCCCCTGTCCCCTGTGCTCCTGGTGACTGTGTGACCCCCTGTCCCCTGTGCTCCTGGTGACTGTGTGACCTCCCTGCCCCCCGTGCTCCTGAGCCTCTTTCTCCAAGGCCACCCAGAAACCAGCTATTGCAAGAGCTGCCAGGGCTGGGATAGCCAGGAAGCTGATGAGCACTCAGGTGGGGCAGGACCTCCAAGGACAGTCCTCACCATTGCCCACAACCGCCACCCCTGCGGACCTGGTGTGGTTGGGAGAGGAGAGAGCAGAGCTTGGGAAGCTCCACAAGGTTCTGCAAATGACTGCTTCTCTCTCCAGTCCTGGCAGGTGAGCCCACAACATTTTTGGGTACAAAGAGTGGAAAAGAAGAAGAAACTAACATTTACCTAGGGCCTGCCTCTGGGCGAGGTGTCGTTTCTATTCATTTGTTCATTCGATAAGTGTTAATAAATATCCCCTCATTCCACAGGCCTAAGCTCTCACCTTTCCTTGTTCATCAATTCCTACAACCAACACTCGGAAGCCCCCCTGTGCCCAACCCCACACAGATGCCAAGGAGACAGTGAGGCAGGAGAAATGGGGGTGTGAGCCCTACACGAGGTGTCTGTAGTCCGGGGGACCGGCCCTGGCGCTGCCATCATTTCCAGCTGTGTGACCCATGTGCCCTCACAGGGCCTCGGTCTCCTCATCACCGAGGTTTCTGGAGGGTCCACCCTCGACGTGCATGCAGCAGGCCCCTCTCCCATGCCACTTGACATGACCTGTGGCCCCTGCCCTTGGGTGGGCAGGAACTGGGGCAGCTGGCCAGGAGCCAGGGCTCAGTGCCCCTGCTCTCATCCAGAGGAGGAGAGAAAGCCACGAGTCAATTCCTGGGCACCTACCATGACCAAGCATTTTCAAACATGGTATCTTGTCTAATTTCTAAAACCCAGGGAGGCAACAGCTGAGACTCAGAGAGAGCAAGTGACTTGTTCGAGATCACACAGCTCGCACGGGGAAAAGCTGTGGTAGGAGCACAGATCGGCTTGCCTTCAAAGAAAGAAGGCAAGCCACCTCTTCTTTCCTGCTTCCTTGTCCCCTAGCATCTCCCTACCCTACGTCTGCCCTCCTCCCACAGCTGCAGCATGTTAGACAGACCCGGAGAAGCAATGGAACAGCCAGAGGCAGGAGGAGCGGACCCCACCCATTCTCCCGCCCATGCATTCTCCCCGCAGAGTCTAGGTCCTGAACTGTCTTTCCACAGTGGGAGTTTGCCCACTCCCACAGCCCCGATCATGCCCACGCGGCCATGCAGCCTGCCGCAGTGACTAAGTGCCCTTATGCTGACAAAGCTGCCCTCTCTGGGCTCGGCAGTGGAAACAGACCCAGGCTCCTTCCTCTTTAATCCTGCCCCCATCTCCTGTCCCATTTCTCGCCAGGCCCTGCATCACACCGCAAGGTAATCCACAACACAGGTGAGTCACACTGAGGCAGCGGCCACCCAGATCTGCTGCCTGAGAGCACACTGTCCTGCTTCTTCGCTTTCCTGCATGTGCCAGGAGGAGGCAGGCGGTAGGAACAGACAACCCTGGTTTTGATTTCAGGTTCAACCACTAATGATGCGACTTGTGCCCACTGCTTTGCCGGCCTGAGCAGCCGAACTTCCTGGTTTGTCAAGTGCAGGGCTACTTGGAAAACTAAAGGTCATGCCAGACACATAGTGCGTTCTCTACAAATCTTAGCCCTTCCCTTCTACTGTCTGAGACATGCTGAGAGGACTGAGGGCCCGGGGCATTTGTTTACATTGGCTGGCCTAGAAAAAATGACAGAAAAATGCTCTCCTTATTCTTAACTGGATTTGAGGAAAGATAGACATGCTTTTTAGGATTGCTCTTGATTTTTAATTTAGTCCTGGATTCTATATCATCTTGAACTGGTCCCTTAATATATCTGGCCCCTGCAATCAGGTTCTATGTGGGGCTGGTACCAAGTCTTATCTGTCCGTTTTTTCATCCATCAATCCATTTATTCACCCACTCATTCATTCACCTAACCACATATCCATCTGTCCATCCATCCATCCATCCATCCTTCCTTCCACCCATTCACTTTTCTATACATCCATCCATCCATCCATCCATCCATCCATCCATCCATCCATCCATCCTTCCATCCATTCATTCTTCTATTCTTCCATCTGTCCATCTGTTTGTCCATCCATCCATCCATCCATCCATCCATCCATCCATCCATCCATCCATCCATCCTTCCAATGTTTGAATACCTACTATATGCCAGTCTAGAGAAGGCTCTAAACGAAAAGAAGCTTGCAAAGCTTCCCCACGACTGCTGGCTCACACCAACCTGACAGGCAGTCAGCAGTTACCTTGCCACTGGTTAGATCTGGAGAGAGAAAGAGTCTGGCGTGCTTGACATTGCCTTTCGTCTGCTCCACAGTCATTCCTGGTGAGTGACTTTCCTGTGAATAGTTATTCCTCAGTGAGCAGAGTATTCCTTATAAGGGCAGAGGATTTCACTAAAGTACACATCAGTGTTGTGCACGCACATACGTTCCCCTGCCCCCCCCCCACACAGGCAGAGTTTTAATGGTGTGTCCAGAGTGCCCGTGTGCAAAGCAGTGTGAGAGGCCCGCAGTTGATGCCCATGACTCCCTTCTTCTAGGTCAGTATGAGTCTTTACACACAGGAAATGTCTCCTCCCTCTATCACGTCATCTTCATTAACTGTCAGCATAGCATCCCTCCCTGCCTAGAAGTTCCAGTGTCTGCGCTCGTTTTAGAGGCTGCGTGATAGGTGAGTGGAATGCAGGTCCTGAAGCCAGGCTCCTGGGGCTAAGTCCATCATTCTGTGTCATCTTGAAGAAGTCGCTGAACACCAATGTGCCTCAGTTTCACTATCTGTAAAATGGGGGTGAGTAAAAGAACCAATTTACTGGAATGTTATGAGGATTAAGTTCTAATGGGGGACAGTTCCACATCCTCATGAGGCATTCTTTACTGTGAGCAGTTATTTGAGGGTGTTCGGTGACCAGGGTGAGGCATGGGGAAGGGAGCCACTGGCAACAAGGTGCAGGAACCAGAGGTGTTACATCTTGCAACACACCATACACCCTTCACAACAAAGAACTGCACCTCAAAATGCCGCTGTGCCCCCACTGAGGGACTCTGTATAACAAGTGCTTCAGCGGGGCCTCACACATGGTCAACATCCACCAAATGTGAGCTGTGACTTGTTTATTGTCCCCTGCCATGTGAGCTCCGTAAGAGCAGGAATGGGGTTTGTCTTGTTCAGTGCTGCCAAATCTCCAGCACCTAGGACAGGGCCCAACATATGGCGGGCACCAAATGAATAAACAAATTGCAAGCCTGTATATATGCATGCATGCATGCATGAATGAATGAATGAATGAATGGCATGTGTTCAGTCAGTGACTGGTGATTGCCCGTTTGGTGAAACACATTGATTCCAATCACAACTCGTGTTTGCCGAGCAGCTCTGAACCAAAGGAGGAGGCGAGAAGGTGGAAGAACAACTGCTTGTCTCTGCAAGTCAAGTCCAACCCTTCTTTCAAGGCCTGAGCCTACCGGAAATGATCCTCGGGGGATGATCCTCACAGCTGTCTTTCAATGGTGAGAACTGTCTGTTCTAAAGGCTTCTCTCTTCTCCTCCAACATAATGTGGGCAACTGCATAACAGGCCTCTTTGCTGGGGCTCCCACAGCTTCCAGTGGCTTCCAGGAGATCTGGTACCTAGCATAGTGCTTGGCACATGATAATCTTCAATCAATATTTGTTGAATGAATGAATGGCTGAGTCACAAAGAACGAATGAATTCCCCCAGCCTAGCTAATTCTTAAGGCCCTTTCTGGTCCTCAGTAGCATATGTGAGGTGGCTGTTTTCCGCGCCCAGTCTAAATAAATAGCTGGATGGACTGCCTGCTGGCCCCATGTTTTCTCTCTGCGGCTAATGCAGTAAAAAGAGCCATAGATTATAAACCACTAATTGTATTTAGACACAAATTATCTTCCATAACAACAACAGTAATAATGGGTACCAAATGCCTGGGCCTCTACTAATCACCTCACATCCATTATGCATTTACTTCTCATGCCAACTTTTCATCAACCCCGTTTTCAGACTAGAAACCAGAGACTTCTCAAGGTGACATATTTGTTGAGAAAGCAGGGACTGCGGCTGGGGCTGTGAAGTCCTCACTCTTTGTCCTCTGCTTAGCTGTGGGAGACATGGGTACCCATTTCCACCTCCTGCTCCTGATAAGAAGAGCCTAAGGGACTTCGTTTTATTGATGCCCATGCACATAGGAAACACAGAAGCTATGCACGGAGGACCCAATTGGGTTGCGGTGGCTCCTGACTCAGCACCCACCATCAGGTTGACATAACCCATGAGTGGTCTGGTGTGGGAGCCATATTCCATGGGGATGATGGCGTTGGGTGCTCTGCCCATACCATCCGGCCCCTTGTCACTGCCGGGCATGCCAGCCTGACCTCCACAGCCAGCACTGTGTCTCAGCCCCTGGAACTCGTTTTGCCTGTGTGCACTGAGCGCTGGAAGTGCTGAGGATTTGGGGTGTCTGCACTCAGAAGCCAGCTCTTAACCAATGGCCGATGGAAGCAGGATAAAACACCCTGGCTCCTTCAGATACAGATTAGGTAATGAGAATGTTGGGCAGGGCCAGCATGTGGCCTCAAGCAATGGCATAAGTCCCGGACCAAGGGAGCCATGAGCCAGGGCACATGCTAAAAACACTACTTATCCCTCTACCTTACAAAGTGGGCACTATGACTCCCATTTCAAAGATGAGAAAACTGAGAACTGCAACAGGATGTGAACTTCGTTGGCCTGATTTAAAGGCTCAAAGTTTGGCATGGAAGAAGAGAAGGGGACAGAAAGGGAGAGAGAGGAAGGGGAGAGGAGGGGAGGGGGGAGGGGAGGGGAGGGAGTAAAATAAGAAGCTCCATTGTGATGTTTGGACCTCAGGGTTAGGAAAAGAAGAGGCGAAGGGAGAGGAAAGAAGATGAAATGATGGGGAAGCTCTCCTATAGTGCCTGAGCTGCCACGCCTGCTCATGAGAACCAGAACCAAGAAAGGGAAAGGACTCTGGGCCAGCAAGACATTGATCCTGAGAACACACTGGGCCAGTCATGCCCCAGAGGGCACTGCTGCAGGGCACCACCTCTCCCACCTTCTACCACTCACCCACATCAGTGCCAGTTACCCAGGACCTAGTCTGGCTGCTGCCCACCTCCAAGGCTACTGACAACTCCCATCCACATTTCTGGCAGGAGGATAAAGAAAGGGAAAGGAATCAATTTTTCCCGATTATAAAAATAGTACATATTGTGAATATCTCAGAAAATATAAAAAGAAAATAAAAATGACTTATAATCCCAACCCAGAGATCTCCACGGTTCACGTGGGCATCCTTTCTGATAGACCCTTTTCTATACACATATGCAATTTGGTTTTATTTTCTGTCTATTATATGTACTACATTTTTCAGTTACTGATAGTATCAATGCCCTTTCAAGTTATGGAATGTCCACCTGTCACCACCTTTAATAGCTGCACAGTATTGTGTTGTGTAGATTGATCACATTTTATGTAAATCATCCATTACTGATAGACTATTGCTGGGTACACAACAGCTAATGCTAGAATGAACATCTTTAAGATAATGCCTTTCTGGAGCCAGTTAAGAATAGGGATCAAAAGTCTTAAAAAGGTACCATTTCCTCTGGCCCAGTGATTCCACTCAGAAGCATGAGCTCATCTTAAGGAAGTAAACAAATGAAAGAAAGCCCCTGGCCTGGAGAACCCAGAGGAAACAGAGATCTGGGCACTTTGTCAACACAGGCACCCAGGCAGCAGTGAAAAGACATTCCATTGTTGAGGTTGGAGCCAGGGCAGGCACATGGCTTCTTTGTAAATATTTGTCTTTTGTCCTAAGCATCTGACATGAGTAGGCATTTAACAAATGTTGAACGAAGGGTGACATTGGTGTCAAATGCAAGATGGGAGCCCAGCTAGAAGTCAGAGCCTTTGCAAAGGCTGGCTTGAGGCAAAGACCCCAGCATACTGGTCTTAGGTTCCTCTGGGTGGAGCCAGGGGACCCTCAGTTTCAGAGAGAAAAAAGAAGGGGCCAAGCAGCTGACCAGAAGTTCTGGTTTTGTGGAAAAATGACACACCAAAACTAGAGGTATCCTTGTTTTGTCTCTGAAGTCATTTCCCTTCTCTCTGCCTGACTTCCTGCTACTGTTGAATAGGAAACTGTGGTATACCCACCAGAAAAAGCAATCAGACAGGTAAGATTTAGCATAGACTTTACAGTATCATCATCATCATCATCATCATTACCATGGCAGCCACAATAAGACGGGCAGTTAACATTTATTGAGCGTTTGTTACCTGCCAGCTACTATTACGAGTGCTTTAGTTATGTGCATCTTCACGCTAACTCTGTGGCATTCACACTATCACAATCGCCATGGTCGCATGAAGACTCAAGGCTGAGAGGTTACGCAGCTGTCCCCATAGCTGGCCCCATACATTATTAATGTCTAAACCCAACAGCCTCTTTTGGAGCCAGGACTATGAATCAATATCTCAACTTCTCCCTGTCATCTGGCTGGGTCCTTTGGGCTGTTTACTTAGCCTCTTTGAGACTTGAGTTTCCTTATCTGTAAAATGGGGAGGCTGATTGTTAAGAAATCTCCATGGATTGAGGTGCACGGGAGCACCTAGCAGCCTGCTTAGCCCTCGACCCGGCTCAGAGCGTAGTGGTTCTCTCACCACAGAACCTGAGGTAGGAGCCATCCAGGAGGGTCGTCTACTCTTAGCAAAACCTGCTGTCCCCGCAAAGATGATGTGACCCCAGTCAGCACACACTTGTCCTTCTCTTTGCTTGGCTCAGAGACAGAATGAGAATTCTTTATTTTCAGTCACAACAGGGATTCCATCCAACCCTCCCAAATGTCACCAACTGGAAGGTGTGGGTATATTGTGTGTGTGTGTGTGAGAGAGAGAGAGAGAGAGAGAGAGAGAGAGAGAGAGAGAGAGAGAGAGAGAGAGAGAGAGAGAGAGAGAGAGAGAATCACAGAGACAAATGAGAAGATGAATGAGAATAATTCTGGGGAGAGGGCCTGTAGCTGTCAACACACTCTCACTGGGGTTCCTTAATTCTTAAGGAAATTGAGAAATGCTATGATAAAGTGAGTTCCCAGGTGCACGCTCTCTGGGATAGAATGGCTCCTGTGTGGAACAGAGCTCACCTGTGCCCCACACAGCCCTCACTCGCTCTGCCTTCACTAGCTACGTGATCTTGGATGTGGCTCCTGTTCCCTGTCTGCAAAATGAAGAAGTTGGCCTCGTGAGTGGCTTTCAGCCTGTGCTGTATGGAGCTCCACCAGGTTTAGGAAAGAGTGGTGGCTGGGGAGCAGGGAGAGGCTAACTCGGAGGGCCACCTCTACCCACCTAGAGGAGAACCTGCACAGAATGTCAAGTGAACAAATGGCTTGGTAGCTCACAGCAAAAATCAAGCCCTGGCCCAGTGGCTCTCTCAGGCCCTCCTGGCGTGGCATCTGGGCTCTGACCCGGGTCGAGCTGCTCTGGTTCTTGTTTCATCCTTAGAGGTGGCCCGGCCTTCTGGTTCAGAGCCAGATGCCCAGGTGGATGCTGACTTTCCCAACACTTACTAAGTGCCATGATCTCAAGCATGATGCCTAAATGCCCTGGCCCGTTCCATCTATAAAATACTCATACCTACCTCATAGGGCTGGTATGACGATTAAACAAAGTAATAAATCAAAAACCTTTCACCACACACACAGCCAGTGCTTCGAAGTGTTTGCAGCTATTTTCTGTCCCAGATTCTAGCACAAGAGCTCAAACCTGGAAATCAATCAATACACGTCAGTGGAATAAATGGGGGAGTGAAGAAGCAAATTTCCGGAGGCTAAAATTCCATGAATTGACTAAATGAGCACCACTCAAAGCAGTAGGCTTGTGCTTCTGAAGCTTAAACAGGGACCTGAGCTGCCTGGGAATCTTACTAAAACACAGGGCTGGGGTGGGGCTGGGCCCTGGCATTTCTAAGTTCCCAGGCGGGGCCAATGTACCGGGCTGCAGACCACACTTTGAGCAGTAAGGCTTTGTTTGGCCCACCCCTGGTCATGCTCATGAGCGTGCAGGCTTCCCACCTGCAGTTAGCCCATTTGTCTAGGAACTATCCATAGACTGGGTGCTGTTCATAAGGCACATTGGACTGCAAAGCCCAGAGCCCTTCTTGTGCTGGGTTCTCAGGAACTGATTGGCAGTCAGTGTGAAACCCTGAGCTTGTCTGGCTTTGCTCCGTGATGATGTTGGGCAAGTCCCTCAGCCTCTCTGGGGCTCAGCATCTGCATTTGTAAAGTGACATCAGCAACACCTCCATGCCCAGCTCTCAGAAGGGCTGTGAGGGTGACAAGTGATAACAGTGGGACCCTCCTGGGCCAAGGGGCCATAATGAACCGGTGGGCTCCGGGCTCGTTTCCAAGTTTTCTCATCGTCACCCCTTGAAGTCTTCCTCAGAGGGAAACTGACAAGCATTGTTGTTTGCATAATGGCATGTAGGGGGACAGGAGAGGAAGTTAAGCTGCTAAATTTAGCAAGTGCTTACGCCCCCTCAGGCAAGGCTCAGCCCACGCATTTCACCATGAGTAGGTGCCTTTCTATATTTAACTTCTGCCTGCACCTTCCACTTGAGCTCTGACACTGAAAACCCCAGGAGGATGTGGTGAGGACGGAAGGGAAGTTCACAAAATGTGACCGGGGGCTGACATCACATGAGGTACCACCTGCACCTTCAGGTGTGTGTTCTTTCTGGGAGACACTGAAAAGGTTCTTCAGCTTATCCCCCTTTCTTCCTATTAGAGCACGAGTCTCTCTTGGTCAAAGTGCAGCCAGAGACCACATTGCCCGTTAGAACCACGGCACTGAGTAGAGGGCAAGGAACTGGGAAATCCAGCAGAAGTCACCCGAGGCAGGAAGACCTCGGATGCTCTCCATGGACAGGCACAGGGCTCTCCATTCACCCAGGGGACCCAGTTTAATCCACACAACAGCATCACTTGGTTGGCATCCTACTAAGGCTATGGGTGAGCGGGGAGAGGCCCAAAGGGATGACGGGAGGTGTCCAAAGCCTGTCATGAGTGGAGAACCCACGCCAATTTCCAAGTCTGTGCTCCGAGTCCATGCCACACCCATCTTCTCACTCTACCTTCTCTACAGGAGGCTGTCATCCCCATGTCACCTGTGTCATCACTCAGGACTTAGCCGCTCCTCTTCTCGGGTCTCAATTTTCTCACCTGTAACACAACCCCCTGGGCTATTTCTCTGTTTCATTTCTGAATGTCCTCTTGATGGCATCAGAGGAAGTGACCGTGAACCCTGGAGTAATTCTTCAGCTTTCAAACCACAAGTGACCTGTACCCTTTGCTTATCTGTTGTACACACAGTGCTGACCCAATTGCCACTGTGGGTCACTCAGTCACTCCTCATTCTTCTGGGGACTTTCACTGAAGGCCACTATGCTGGGCACTCAACAGGCACTGGATGGACTGAGATAAACCAAGCTCTACCTCCCAATAGGGGAGAAAAACCTGGGGAAGATGGCATAGCCCCCGCATGGCCCCTGCAGTGGTAGAGAGCCAGTGGGCACAGAAGCTGGTACCCAGCCCAGCCTGAAGGTCTTGGAGGAATGAACCAGTGGGAAAAAGACAAAGTAAGCATCAAACTGCTAGGCCAGCAGTTCTCAACGTGTGGTTCCCAGACCTGTGGCATCAGCATCCTCTGGAAATTTGTTAAAAATGCAAATTCTTGGGCCCCATCCTAGACTCACTGAATCAGCAGTCTGTGTTTTGTAACAAGCTCTCTAGGTGAGTCTGCGGCTCTCTCAGAGTGAGCACCATGCTAGGGCAGGCAGGTCACTGGAAGACAACAACACTGTGAACGGCTGGCTCTCTAGGTCCTAGTCAGAGCTTGGCTGGGAAAAGTAACAGTTCAGGAAAGTAGTCTCAAAATATGCCTTCCATTCCATTTAAGCTTCAGAAGGCACCCTCAGAGCCTCCATTACAATATGTCAGAATCCTAGCAACCTCCAGGTCTGGACACCTTGCCATGCCCCCTCTGGTTACATCCCTAGGCTCTGCCCTTGGCTGTTTTCAATGATTGCTACAAGAAATATCCATAGGAAGACCATCTCTGAATTGCTATACAATGGCTGTCTTGATCCAGTTACCCAACGTTCATTCAATAAAACTCACATTGAGGATAAAGTGGCAAGTAACAACTTGGCAAGGACTTTCTACAAATGACAATACCCAGTGCTGGTGAGTGTGTAGGGGAAAAGACACACTCCCACATTTCTGGTAAGCATGGCAATTGATACTACCTTTCTGGAGAAATAACTGTCAAAAGCTTTTACCAATGTGCCTCCCCCTGACCCAGTGATTCAAAGTTGGAAATTAGTCCTAAGGAAATAATCATAACTATGTATGAGCATTACACTTTGAGGATATTCACGTTAGCATTTTTGCTATAAAAGTGTTTAGGACAAAAGGCTGATTGCTTTCTAGGTGGCCATTCATTCATTCTTGAGATATTTATTGAGTGGTCACTATGTGCCAGGCAGTGTATTAGATGCTAGTGATATAGCAGTAGGTAAATAAATGAACAAAATCTCTGTCCTTCTGGGAGGGAAGACAAACAGCAAATGAGCAAGGACACTATACACAGTGAGTCAGTTAGTGGCAGGTGCTGTAAGGAAGCAGAGCAGCGAAGGGAATGCTGGGATGAGAGCTCCAGTTTGGAATAAGGAGAAGGTGAGGTAGTGAGCTATGCAGATAGCTGGGGATCCCCTGCAGCCAGAGGGCACTGTCTTTCAGACAGATGGAAACAGCAAAAGAGACTCGGATTGCACAGCTTTCTGGGTGTGCTGGAGGAAGAGCAGGGACGTCATGGTGGCTAAAGCAGAGTGACTGAGCAAGACTGGGGTCATGGGTACAACACCCATGGAGGCCATTCAGCAGCTTTTTACTCCCGATGAGAAGAGAGGGCACTGAGCCCAGGAGACACTCTGACTTGTGGTTTAGACACAACCCTCTTGCTTCTGGCTTGAGAACAAATCCTAGGGAACAAGTGTAGACATCCAGGCACTGTCAGGAGACTATTGCAATAATCCTCCATGCATGAGATGGCAGCATGCAAACCAGGGTGGTGGCCATGGAGGCCGAAGCTGGCCAAGTTTGGAATGTGTTCCAGAGCTCAACTTGCGATTTTTCTGGGGAGGGCTGGCTGCCTGGGGCTGAGCACGTGCGGCTGCCTGAACAGATGGTTTCATCTCTAGAAGCTACAAGAACAAGCAAAGCAGAAGAGGAGTCATCAATGGATGCCATGCCAACCTCTCGGCTTTCTCGGTTGGATATTTCTGAAACCTTAAATGCGAAGCTTCATGTCACAAGGGTATGAAACTTCCATACCTGAGAGCTAGGAGCCCTGGCTGCCTGTCTAGATTCAAAGGCAACCAAAGAAATGCAATTTCAAATAAGGATGTGATACAAGTTTTCAGTTATCAGATAGGCAAAGATTTAAAAAGAATGGTGACAGCCAGTCTTGTGTGGGTGTATGGAAACACGCCCCTACACCGCCAGCGGAAGTTTAACTTAGTGCCACTTTTTGGGGGCACTCCGGTAATAGGTTGTCTAAGCCCTTTCAAAAGTACGAGCCAAAGGGACTAAAAGAGCTAAAACAATTTGAAAAAGGAAAATAAGGTGAAAGGAATAACTCAACCTGATTTTAAGGCCCATGTAATCAGAGTCATTAAGACTGTGTGGTATTGGCAGAAGGAGAGATGCATAGATCATTGGAACAGAAGAGCAAACCCAGAAAGAGTGCCACCCAAGGGCAGGTCCCTGAAGAAGGTGAGAAACCCTTGAATGAAGGCTGGGTAGTCTTTTCAGCAAGCAGTGCTAGAACAATTGGCTATCTACCCCTACACAAAACAATGGAACTCAACACAAACGCTTTATACAACATTTAACCCAAAATGGGTCACAGATTTTAAACATAAGATGTAAAACTATAGAAGGTTAAGAGATAATATAGGAGAAAATCTTTAGGGCCTAGAGCCCACTGAGGAGTTCTTAGGCATGATATCAAAAGCACAATCCATAAAAGAAAGAAAATTAATCATCTGAGCCTCATCAAAATGAAAAAACTTTTGCTCAGCTAAAGACCTCATAAAGGAAACAAAAAGATAAGTGACAGAGTGAGAGAAAATATTTGCAAATCACATATCTGACAAAGGACTGGTATCTAGACTATATAAAGAACCCTTAAAAACCAAGAGTAAAAAAGGAAAATAAACAATCCAATTAGAAAAATGGGCAAAAAACATTAACAGACATTTCACAAAAGAGGAAGGCAAATAGACAGATGAAAAGATATTCAATATTATCAGCAATTAGCCAAAAGCAAATGAAAACAATGAAATATCAATGCACAGCCTTTAAAACAAACAAAAAACCCTAATGACAACACCAAATGCTGGCAAGGATACGGAAAATTGGTCTCTCGTACATTGTTGGTGGGAATGTAAAATGGTACAACCACTCTGCAGTTTCTTAAAAAACTAAATATACACTTAGCATAGGATCTAACAACAGTACTCCTGGGCATTTATCTCAGAAATGCAAACTTTTGCCCACATAACTTATACACAAATATGCATAGCAGCCTTATCTGTACAAAGTGAACAACTGCCCTTCAATAGGTGAATAGTTAGGTGAACTGTGGCACGTCTATATCATGGAACACCACTCAGCGATAAAAAGGAACAGGCTATTGAGACACACAACTTGGATGGATCGAAGGGTAATATGCTGAGTTATAAAAAACACACCAAAAAACTCATTCTCTAAAGGTTATATAATTCATGATTCAATTTGCATAATATTCTTGAAATGACTGAATTCTAGAGAACAAATTAGTGGTTGCTAGCAGTTGAGAATGGTTGGGGGAGAAAGGATGCATGACTTTAAAGGTTAGCATGAGAAAGATCTTTTGGGCAATGAAATAATTCTGTATCTTGATTTGGGTGGTGGTTATATGACTCTACATGTGATTAAAAAAAACAAACAGCACTATATGCACACATTTGTAACAATGTCCGTTTCTGGCTTTGATATTGTACTACAAAATGCAACCATTGGGGAAAGCTGGGTGAAATGCACATGGGCCTCTCTATACTATCTTTGCAACTTGTGAATCTGTAATCATATTTGAAAATAAAAAGGCTTAAAAAGGAACTATCCTTTAAAAAAAGAAGCACATGTCTTTTGACCTCAAAATTCCACTTTTACAAATTTATCCTAAGGTATTATCAAAAAAGGCATGAAAAATCACTAGATAATGTTGATCATCTCAAACTTGTTTAGTATAGTGAACAATGAGACTAAACCATTTTGTGCCATAATTGGTTAAATAGGTTATTATAAATACACCAAAAGGAATAGTATACAAACCTTAAAATAATGTAGATCTACATTCATTGATATGGAAAGACACTCACAATACATCACTAAAGGAAAAGGAGATTACTGAAGAGCATGTAGTTGGCTTTTTTTAAGTTTATACAAATGTATAGACAGCAAGCTTCCTAAGAGAAAGATTTTTTTTTTTTTAGATATCTTTTTATATTTATAGAGAGTAATTATTTTATCTTCAGTGCATATTTATTTCTATTTTACTTTTGACAGATAGAGAGAGAGACAGAGACAGAGACAGTTAGAGAACCGAACTGTGGGAACTCCCCAGTTCAGCATGTGGGTCCTGCCTGGGCCGGAGCCGGGATTCGATCCTCGGTCCTCGTGGCCTCAAAGCGA